>CABHPQ010169071.1:28246-41058 GCA_902168405.1 Peromyscus aztecus | reverse complement strand
GGTAATGTAGTTGGGTTTACAACCAATGAGAAGGCAGACCAGGAAGTCTTTATAAGACAAACACACAGGAAGTAGCTCCCTTTTCGGAGAGGTCTCTTGGCTGAAGAGGCTAGCTGGCAGCAGGCAGGTAAGGCTCTTAGCTCTGACCTCTTGGGCTTTTATCTTTACATTGGCTCTGTGTTTCTTATTTAATAAGATGGTTGGTTACATCTACACATAGAGATGGGAAATATATAGAGAGTCTGGATACTATATATTATTGTGTTGTCTTTGTGATTTTTTTTTAACTGCAGAGAAATATTTGATTTTAGGGACTGCTAAATTAAACCAACATATATATTTTAAAGGTATCTTGACTTCAAAATTTAGGTCTAAGGATATGTTGCTTTGGAAAAGAAGTTTTGCTTTTGTTTCCTCAGAAGATGAGAAGCTGTGGACTCCTTCCAGGTTAATATGGTTCCATCAAGGAAGACCCCCTGAGAGGTCTCCAATGGAATCTATGGCCTAGATGATCCAATATCCACAACAGCTTCAAGACAAATGGCTGAGACAATGCAGGCTCATAGACTACTCCAGTCAGGACTTGACCATAATCCTAAAGTTTCTCAGGGTTCCCCCAAAGATTACAAATGCCCTCAATCAGCAGGAAGTAGTCTAGAAAACTATGCCCACATTTCCAAAAAATGGATTATGGATGTCTGCCTTTGTTTAGGGGGTTTGGTTACAAATTGTTATTGGTCAAAGTCAATCTCTTTCTAAAAGAAGAAAGGGGGATATGATATAGAAATGATGAAAAAAGGTAGATTATTAAATCTACTTTAACCCAAAATATGATTGTTAATCTCAAAATACTTTACATTGGTACAGATTTTGGTTTACTAATACAAATTTAAGGTCAATTTTATTATACTGCATATATATTTCTACTCTTGTTTAAGGTATTATGTTTATGCAACTCATTTAAAATTATAATTTATCATTAAGAAATACAGATTAATAGTCATCTATGATAATCAAACTTATATTCATATTTTTAGATATATAAAGATATATTTCAATTAGATAGATAATCTTCAAACACTTTGAAGTCCTACAGAATTTAAAATGTTTTAAGAACTTAGACTTTTCTGGACAATGAGACACATCTCCTCCTGGAAGCATCAATTACTTCAAAAAGGATGATGGACATCGAAGAAACTCATTATAGAGTTTGCTTACAATGTGGAAAAGGCTAGCTATTTGGGCAAGAAACTGCTCTTGCCTGGACTGCTTGACAATATGTTGTATAAACTGGACATGCAGGACCCATAGGACCATTAAACTTTGTCAAAACAAGGTGAGATGGTCCTTCAGGTTCCTGCTTCACAGAAGAAACTGCCAGGCACTCTGCAGGACACAGAGAAAAGCAACTGATGAATTTTGCCAATAGGCAGAACAGTCCTTCAAATTTCATGCTTCACTGAAAAGTATGCCAGAGACTCTAGGCCTATAGGCTGAAGATAGATTCTTCAATGTTACAAAAGAACTTTGGATGACTGTCCAGACAGCCAGATATCTCTGTCATTTCTAGAATTATGAAAGTTGCTTGCAATGCACTTCCTATTTACTCAGGTAATATATCCTTCAGGGTCTTTGATGTAGTTGAAGACTAGATAGTTATAATTATGATTTTATTTAGTTATGATAAAAGATAAGTTAGATATGAAACTTTAGACTCACAAAGATAGGATAAATAATAGAATATTTTCTTTAATTCTGCCAAATACAAATAGACTATATATTGTAACTGTAATTCTTACTTGTGAATTGTTTTGTTATATGTAGTTTTACTATGTTGAAGTTAAAACCTTCTTTTTTGATTAGACAGAAAAAGGGAAGTGCTGTGGGATGGTCTTTCTGTATGATGTGAATATGAATGCATTGCTACCACTGGTTAATAAAGAAGCTGCTTTGGCCTATGGCAAGAAAGGTTATAGCTAAGGCAAGAAATCCAAGCAAAGATACAGGGAGAAGAAAGGTGGAGTCAGGAGACTTTATCCAGCCACCCAAGGAGCAAGATGCCAGCAGAACGGTAATGCTACAGCCACATGGCAAAATATAGATGAATAGAAATGGAGTAATTTAAAATACCCTTTGCTCTTCTGCCATCATGAATAAATATGTGACTGGTGTCTCACAATGAGATAAACCAAAGATAACAAGGTCACCATGTCTAATTCTAGTCCTTAAAATCAATAAAACATTGGGCACTTCTTCAAAGTTTCTCCTCAGTAAAATAAACAAAACCCAGATGTTCATAATCTGATTTCTAAAGATACAGAGTATCCTTTGTGGACATGATAATAATGGAGAAGTTGTTTTTCAGATCATGAATAGACTTAACCTTAGTGATTTCACAATCATCATCCTTTAATTTATCTTCTGTTTTTGACAAGCTACCCTTTCTAAAGTCTGACTTTCCTGTCCACATTTTAATAAGTAAATCTCTTTTTCAAATTCTTTGATCTCTGAGTTCATATTTCACATCAACATATTTTTATATTTCCTAGTATGGAGATAGAAATGCATGTATCCCACATGAACATGCTTTTCTGTTTCTTGAGATAGAACTGCACGTAATAGCTGATGAAATGTGAGAAGGGAAGTTGTGTTTTTCTCTAAGGTTGAGTTTCTATCACAGAATGACTTGAAAATCTCTTACTGGTGTTTCTGGTGATGCAGTCCCTATGAAGACCTACCTTTGGGAATTTATGTTCTCATAATAGAGATGACAGGAGGATTGTGGGAGAAAGATATAGCATGAAGTTGGAGTCTGCCTGTCTTCACAATGTTTAGAATGGCATATGTGTTGTCCTACCTTCTGAGTTCAAATCTGAGCTCTGTAAGTTACTAACTATGAAATAATAATTTATATAAATGCTCTGTGACCTGTATTCCTTGTCCAATAGCTGGGGAAAGTGAGGCACCTGCTGGACAGTGTTCTGATGAAGAGTAATTGGAATGCATGAACATAGGTTAGTAATAGAGTGCTATGTGAATTGTAGTTACAATTAGTTTGATGTATTTTGGATTCAATTTGAGATGTTTTCCTTAGAAAAGACTAAAGATCAGTTGAGTTCTGTGACCACACATGTGGTGCTGGTGGTTATATTTTTAAAGAGCCAAATTAAGTATGTATTTAACTAAGTTTGCCTCAGTGAAAAAGAACATAAAGTTGCCTTAAATAAGACAACCTGTCAGTCATGTTAGGAAATAAAACTTGGGGGAAACTGGATGGGAAATCCTACTTTGATAGTCTAGGGGCAAGATCAACTTTGTCTTGGAGATAAGTGTGGTACAGCAGCTGAGCAGAGGTTTGAAATTAGAGCTGGCTGGAAAAACGCCAGGAGGCCTGTGGAGATCTCAGCCTTCTTGGCCATTGGCAGGACTTGGGAGCAGACACAGCCTGGACTGTGAAGTTAGAGGCCACACAAGTTGTTACAATTAGGAGAATTTATGAGTAGATATTGGAAATACCTACACAGACAGGACACAGAAAGGACTTAGTACTTGATATAATGCAGGTCAGTTTTACTATAAATTCAAGCATTGTATATATTCATATTCTCAATTTTCCAAATCAGAAAACCAAGGATGGGTGAGTGAAATATAATAATCCTGATTATTTTGATTGCATGTGACCAAAACCAGTGTGAACTAGTTAAGGACAAGTGAGGAACTTGGGGCTCATATCTAATCCATGGAGTAGCTAGGATAACCCTGAGTACCAGTTTTTTTAGAACAAGAGAGAATAAAGGTATCAAATCCCATTCTCTTCCCGGCCCCTATTCTCCATACACATTTCTACATGTCAACTTCATGCTTTCACAGTGATTTTTGCCATATGGTTGGAAACATGGGTTCTGGAAGCTCACTGCCTCATACTTTCACTACCCAAGAGACATAGAGGAAAACTGTCTAGTGTGGGCCACATGGCCACTCCTAGGCCATTGATGGTGAAGGGATCAGATGCTGACCTTGGTTGCCTTCATGGTGTCAACAAGTCTGGAACTTCAGTTTCAGATGGAGAATTCAGAACCAAAACTCTATAACTCTGGGTGACTTGTCCTAAGTCTTGCACAGCTTGTAGTGATGGAACTGGAATTGCAGTTTGTGCTGTGCTGTTCTGTTCTGTTCTGTTCTGTTCTGTTCAGAAGTGCCTTCCTGTCCTTCCTGATGTGTAGTGCTACTAATGATATCTAACAAAGGTTTCATGTCTTTTAAAGTATGCTCATTAGTGGTGTGAAGTCCCTGTATCAATGCTCTCAGAAGACCCCTGTCATGTAACTTCTGATTTTTTGTCTCTCAAGAACCTCAAACCTTGTCACAGGGCAGAATTTAGCAAGAAACAAAGCCTAATTAAGTGTTTATCTAAGGATCTTAAAGCCATGCAAGTCATTAGCTTGTATGTAGACTTGGCGAGCTGTTTCCTTATCACTGAGAGGACTGTGAGACTGTGGTATTCTGGAGGGAAGCATTTAAATTTTATGTTTTTCATTTATAAAAAGCCAATGACTTTTTAGGAAAGGATTTCATATCTTTAGCTTTTATGTCTTCAGAAAGTCACCCACACAGCTTACTTGCTCACCTATCTGTCCTTAGAAATCTTGACTCATGTTCATATATTAGCATTGCATTTTCTATGATTGTGGCTAGGATTAGAAAATTCTGCTTAATCCATATTTCTAATGCAATCTGAAAGGTGAGCCACTATCTTATTTCTTTTTGTATTTAATTTTGCCTCCAGATTGGTAAGACCTGAAGGTCATACTGCCTTCCCATTTCTAGGATATGGAAGCCTAAACACATTGGGTATGTTGGTTGAGTTATAACCATTGCTGAAGTCAAGCCAACAACTCACTCTCTTTTTTGATGTGCATTCTACTTTCTATGATTTGTTACTTTCTGGGGGGTATTCTCTTCAGGATAGAGGGACATCTTGACAGTGACAGTGAAGCCCTAGAGGGAAAGTTTGAGTCTGCAAGTTTCTTTTGGAATGTGAGTTCTGTGTACTTATCTTGTCTTCATCATTTCTTAGTTTTTGTGGCTTTGGATTCATGCTAACAATATAAGTTTCTTATTACTCTTGGAATATAGCAACTCAGCACTTACTGTCTCACAGGCCAGGAATTGAGTGCAGTTTAATTGTGTTCAGCATCAGTCACAGCAAGGCTCAATTTAGGAAGAATCAGCTTCCAAATTTTCTCACAAGGCTACAGAGACCCTCAGGCTTCCCCTGGATATCAACTAAGACATAGTCTGGAGACTCTCACAACCTTGTGCTGGCTTTCTGCAGAACAAGTGAGCAAAGAAAAATAGAGATTATGGGATTATAAGTGTGTACCACTACCATACCCAGCCTAAGAGTAAATGTTTAGACTTTCATAATTTAGAGAAGTTATATAATATTGCTCACATCCAGTTTTATCTACCTGTAATTTAAAATAGTATTCCTGACCAAATTGTCCTCCTAGATTTGCAATGCTATATCAAGAACCATCCCTATATATACTTTGTAGGTCCTGGTACCATTTGGCTGGAGTGAGTCAGCATGGTGGGTAGGGTACTACAGAGTTGGTGTATTTGTTTGTCTTCATGATATAGATCAATACTGTTCATACTTAACTCTACATGTTGGTCCTAAACCTATAACCACTATAATGCAGTTACTTAGTGATTCATATTATATTAAAAAAATTCCTGTCCATTCTTGCAAACTTTAAAGAGTAGTGCCATCATTATTATAGGTTTCAAGTAGAGTTCAATTTAATCTAATTCAGAAAGCTTCTTGTAAACACCCTTTTTTAGCTACCCTTTTCATTATAGAAGTAAATTATAGAAAGAAGGATTGGTTCTGGCTCACAATTTCAGGGTATTTCAGTCCCTTATGGAGAAAGAGGCATAGCAAGGTGAGTGTGTGGCAGGGCTCTTCACATGTGTCTGTATAAGGAAGCAGAGTGTAGACTCAGAGCCAGAGCCAGCTATACCCTGCTAAGGTCCGCCTCTTGTGACCTATATTCTTTAGGACAGTCTCATGTACCAAGGATTTCACAAACTCTCAAAATAGAGCCACTTCCTGGGAGAAAAGTAAAGTGAACCTATGGGATCATCTTCCATCAAACCCTGACAGTAACTCTTTCTCTGACCTTGAGGATTTTAAAATTTGTATTGATGACAGATGTTGGAAGTCTTTCACTTCTCTCTTATTCTTATACTGTTGACATTCTCCTCCCTAACTACACAGAAATGAAGTATAATCTCCAATGGTAGCTGTGTGTGACCTTTGAGAAGAAAGTCTATCCTCTGCTTGAATGGCCTTTGTCTTGATATTAGACAGCCACAGCGGTTTCAGAATGACACAGTACTGAATACATGTTGTGCAACTATAAAAAGGGCTGCCACCAAGAAACTGCCATTTGGATTTGTGTTCTTTCTCCTTTGGCTCTTTTCTACAAACTCAAATAAGAATAAAAGGAAGAGAACCCTTTTCATGGCAATCTATGTAATAGGAACAGGCTCCAGGAAAAGTATATTTATTCTAAGCACCAGCCTACAATTCCATGTTGGAAACTCCAAGTTGTTCTCACACTTCTCTACACTCTCCATTAGGCACCAGATTTTTTTCTTTTTGTATTTTGAGACAGGGTTTCTTTGTGTAGCCCTGGCTGTTCGAGAACTCACTCTATAGACCAGGCTGGCCTTGAACTCTCACAGAGATCTGCCTTGTTCTGCCTGCTGAGTTCTGATATTAAAGGAATATGCTGTCACTGCTGAGAATAAGCAATATTTGAGGTCTCATCCATAAACATGACATTTATACCACCCTCTAAGACACAGGGAAAGAGAGAATGGGAAGTATATGAGTTGTAAAATAAAGGTGAAGGACTATGAAATGCCAGTCTCTACACTTGATAAAATATTTTTAGTCATGATCTCACAGCATTTGTGGTTACTCACAATGAACCCTCACATGACTGGCCCTGTCAACTATCAGTTGTAGAACTAGAAAGAGTTTACAGGGCTGGATCACTCATTGCTGAACTATAGACTATTGATAAACTCTGGGAGAGTGAGAGTCATGATCTTCTGTTTTGTACCCAGTGCTGAGCCCACAAGGCAACAGTGGATAGCTCCAAACCACAGTTACACAGACTGTCCTAGTTAAACTAGGGTCACGAAACAAAATGTACAGATATGAATATGAGAGAGATCTGCAGTGACTGGTAAGGCTCTTAGCTCTGACCTCTTGGGCTTTCATCTCTGCATTGGCTCTGTGTTTCTCATTTAATAAGACGGTTACTTCTACATTTGGCACCCAATGTGGCAAGGATTCATTAAAAACCGCTTGGCTTAGTGGTGGGTCCGGTATCCTGCCTGGGCGGGCCTGGCTCCCTAGCTCGGCTTAGGACTCAGGCCTGATGGAGCTACCGCTAATTGCAGTAGCTACATGCAACTGCAGATAGGCTTCTCTCGGCTGAAATGCCAACGCACGTGGTCGGAGCTTAAGGAAGCGGAAGCCCAGGCTCAACTGGGCTCAAGTGGGAACACGTGGCTGGATTTAAGCTTTTAGCCAGAACTCGTGGCTACACTTTCTTGCTTGCTTGTTTGCTCTCTCTCTCTCTCTCTCTCTCTCTCTCTCTCTCTCTCTCTCTCTTTCTCTCTCTTTGGATTCACACCTCAGACACTAGGTAGCTGTTTTGAAATTCCCTTGGATTTCTACTGTTCTACACAGACTTGGTAAGTCAATTAAGATAGATATTTTAAAGGAAACTATTTAAAAGAGAATTTTTTTCACATTAAAAAGAAATGGATTTTATGTGTACATTGGAAGAAAATTGGGCTTTGTTTGAAATTTTAGGCAGTTTGACAATGGAACAAATATATGAGAAGATTAATGTTGATGGAATTATGCACTTTATTACTTTTCTTATCCTCATTTTACTATTCAAAAAGATAGTCAATTTAAGTGCCAGGATAAAAGTTTTAGAAAAACCTGTTAAAATGAATTATAGAGAAATTCAAATTCAGACAGAAGAAATTAACAGTGAAGTTGTTTCAAGATTGGATCATAAGGTTACAGAAAGAAAACCTGTTTTCACACAGTCATCCTTAATTTATCTGGTAACCCTACAGTAGTTATCTGATCAAGTGAATACACAAAATATTTGGGCTCTAATTGAAATGTTAGATTTACAAAGGTTTAAGGAGGCAATAGTATCTTATGTCATGCATACCCCATATGTAAAGCAAATGTTAAACACCTGGTCAACTTATAATAGGATTATACCACAGGACTGGCGGGAACTGGTACATGCTGTTCTGGAACCCGGACAATGGCTCCACTGGCAAATGTGGTTCAAAGAGGAGGATAAAAATATAGAAAAACAATGGAGGGATAAAGGAATACAAGTCTTCCAGGATCAGCTTATTTCAGAAAGCCAATATGCTTCAGTACAAACACAATGTTTATTTGATGTCCAAACCTTAATTCTATGTCAAATGGAAGCCTTGAATGCATGGGACAGAGTTGAGGAACCAGGAAAGAAAACTGAGTCATTTACAAAGGTTATACAGGGCCCAAAAGAATCTTTCACAGATTTTTTTTTTTACAATGACTGGCTTCAGCAGTAAAGAGAATGGTCCCCGATTCAGAAGCTAGTCAGATAATAATTGAATCTTTGACTTTTGAGAACGCGAATGCAGCATGCAAGAGAATAATCAGGCCGTTAAAGGCAAGATCTGCACCCTTGGACGATTGGATTAGAGATATGGTTAATGTTGAGGCTCATGACCATGATGATATGTGGGTAGGAGAAGCAATTTCAAAAGATTTGAGGAATGTTAGATGTTTTGGGTGTGGAAAGCAAGGACATTTGAAAAGGGACATTCCTAGAAACAATGTTTCTTCAAGGAACAATGGTAACAGAATGCCCCTTCCTTCTGGAGTATGCAGAAGGTGTGGTAAGGGAAAACACTGGACCAACAAATGTAGATCAACAAGGGACAGGCAAGGTATTCCTTTGCCTCGGTCTTTGGGAAACTCCCAGAGGGGCCTCATGCAGGCCCCCACAGCAAATCCAGTTCAAACCTTTTCTGCAGTCATAGAGGAAACCCATGCTCAGAGCAATTAAATAACCAAATGCCTATTGGAATAAATCATACTGGTCAGGATGATGAAACAGAGGATAGAAAATTCAGGAGAAAACATAAAGAAAAATTTTTGGCAAACTTCTATTAATGAACAAAGACCAAAATTAACAATAAAAATAAATGGTGTTTTGTTGTCTGGTCTGGTAGACACAAGTGTGGACATTATCATAATTGCACCAGAATTTTGGCATCCAACTTGGCCTCTTCGGGAGACAAATGTACAACTGTTAGGAAATGGAACATTATCTCAAGTAAAACAGAATGCAAGATGGCTTGAATGTATAGGTACACAAGGACAGAGAGGAAAATTAAAACTATATGTGGCTAATATAGCTATGAACCTGTGGGGTCGAGACCTGTTGCAACAATGGAATACTCAGATTAACATCCCTCTAACCTCAGAAACAAATCATAAACTAGCACATGTTTCTGAGAGAAATATTAGAAGATATTATTCTAATGAGTGGTCACCAGCCATCCATATTATACAAGAACAGGGCACAACAAGTGATGATATCTCAAAGACACAAACAGCTCTACCTTTAAAATGGTTAACAGACAAGCCAGTGTGGGTTCAGCAATGGCCTTTAACAACAGAGAAACTCCAGGCTTTAGAAGAGCTGGTAGAAGAACAGTTAAATGCTCAGCATATTGAAGAATCAACCAGTCCTTGGAATTCTCCTGTATTTGTTATTAAAAAGAAATCTGGTAAATAGAGAATGGTAACAGACCTTAGAGCAATTAACAAAGTAATTCAGTCAATGGGCTCTCTACAATCTGGAATTCCTTTGCCTACTCTGTTACCAAAAGGATGGCCTCTCATAGTTATTGATTTAAAAGACTGTTTCTTTTCAATACCCTTACAAGAAAAAGACAGAGAAAGATTTGCTTTCACAGTGCCTACTTATAATAATTCTCAACTGGTTAAAAGATTTCAATGGAGGGTCCTCCCACAGGGAATGTTGAATAGCCCAACTCTGTGCCAATATTTTGTACAACAGCCATTGGAAGTGGTACATAAAATATTTCCTAAATCTATAATTTATCATTATATGGATGATATTTTACTAGCTGACTCAAATGCAGATACTTTAGAAAGAATGTTTGAAGAAGTAAAGAAAATTTTGCCTTGCTGGGGATTACAAATTGCTCCTGAAAAGATACAAAGAGGAGATTCTATTAATTATTTAGGATATAAAATAGAGCTACAAAAAATTAGACCCCAAAAGGTGCAAATTAGGAGAGATCGATTGCAGACTCTTAATGACTTTCAAAGATTATTTGAAGACATTTCTCATCTACGAACTATTGTTGGGGTAAAAAAAGATGAACTGAATAATTTGTTCAAAACCTTAGAAGGTGACAAGGACTTAAATAGTCCAAGAGAATTATCACCTGAAGCTGAGAAAGAATTGGCCTTGGTAGAAAAGAAAGTACATGAAGGACATGTGGATCGTATTGATCCAAAGCTGGATTGCATTTTGGTTATTTTACCTTCTAGGCATTCTCCTACAGAATTAATTAATGCAGAGGAAGATATTATAGTGGAATGGATATTTTGCCAAATAAACCGAATAAAAAATTAAAAACTTATGTGGAAAAAATCTCTGACTTGATTTGGAAAGGAAAATTGAGACTTCATCAATTAGCAGGGATAAACCCAGCAGAAATTGTTGTACCTTTAACTAAGGAGGACATTGAAAAATTATGGACATAAAGTGAACCTTGGCAAGGAGCTTGCAGTAATTTTTTGGGAGAAATTAACAGCAAATATCCCAAAAGTGATAGAATTGATCTTATAAAGAGAGCTGATTGGATCTTGCCTCGAATTTTGCGGGAAAAACCCATATCTGGAGTTCGTACATTTTATACAGATGCCAACAAACAGGGAAAGGCAGGTTACAAATCTGAAAATTTAAGTAAAGTGGTTCAAAGTCCTTATAGTTCAGTTCAAAAATCAGAATTGTATGCTATTCTGTTGATATTAATGGATTTTTCAGAAACTCTCAACATAGTAACTGACTCTCAGTATGCTGAAAGAGTGGTTTTACATATTGAGACTGCAGAATTTATCCCTGATGCTTCAGAATTAACTTCACTATTTATTAAATTACAAGATACAATCAGGAAAAGGAATCATCCTTTATATATAACTCACATTCGATCCAATACTGGTCTGTCAGGCCCTCTAGCACAAGGTAATGATGAGATTGATAAATTATTGATAGGAAATGTGCTGGAGGCCTCAGAATTTCATAAAAAACATCATATCAATAGTAAAGGTTTAAAAAAGGATTTTTCCATAACCTGGCAACAAGCCAAAGAAATAGTAAAGAAATGTCCTACTTGTTCCTTTTACAATCAGACACCATTACCAGCAGGATGTAACCCTAAGGGTACTCAGAGGAATGAAATCTGGCAGATGGATGTGTTTCACTTTGCAGAATTTGGAAAACTGAAATATGTACACCATACAATCAATACTTATTCAGGATTTCAATGGGCAACTGCTTTGAGTTCTGAAAAAGCTGATTCTGTAATCACTCATTTGCTAGAAGTTATGGCCATCATGGGTATACCTGCACAAATCAAAACTGACAATGCTCCATCATATGTCTCTGTTAAATGAAACAGCTTTTTGCTTATTACAATATAAAGCATATTACAGGTATACCACATAATCCTACAGGTCAAGCAGTTATAGAAAGATCAAACAGAACTCTAAAGGATATGCTAAATAAACAGAAAGGGGTAACAAAACCCCCCAGAAATAGACTGCATAATGCTCTATTAACTTTGAATTTTCTCAATGCCAATGAGAAAGGAACAACAGCTGCAGAGAGACATTGGATAATAGAAAAAACTACAGAATTAAATCAGCCTATATACTTTAAGGATGTGCTGACCTCAGAATGGAAACCAGGATATGTGTTACATTGGGGATGAGGTTTTGCTTTTGTTTCTACAGGAGAAGATAAGCTGTGGGTACCATCAAAATTGATAAAGGTTCGATTTGAACAAGAAAGACCTCTTAATTAGAGGAGGTGATAGTTCATCAACCAGCATGAACATCCAATTTAAACTAACTTATACCAGTAACACATGCTTTTCATTTAATCAGATAATAACTTGCCAAAAAGGAACCTCCCCCAAATTAGTCTTGGGGAAAGGTTTTTGTTTTTGTCTTTTAGGAGAATGAAGGCTAAGGAATCTGAAGAACACTGGACAAGTGAGACAAATGAAGTAAAAGGACAAATCATCTATCCCAGGAAACAGAGTAAAATGGCCTATTGGTATATCATCTATAAAAATTTATAAGTCTTCCTAAATGTTTGTTTCTGCTCTTCTCTAAAGACATTTAACACTATTGGTCTTCTTGTAGTCCCAGTTCAATTAAAATTTAAAGCTGAATTTGGAGTTGGAGAATGGCTCTCTCCTTCTTTAAACTCAAGCATGTTGTTAAAAGGAAAATGCAAACTCCCTGTATCATGCTAGAAGAAAAGAGCCATCTTCTGCTATGGGACAGGAGAAAAAACCAAATTAATTAAGGAACTATTCTATTACTAATCTCAACTCTTTGATTTTATTCTGATTCTTTAAACTTTTCTTAAAGTATGAATTTT
>CABHPQ010169071.1:0-28146 GCA_902168405.1 Peromyscus aztecus | reverse complement strand
ATATATATATATATATATATATATATATATATATATATATACATTTTAAAATTTGTTAAGATATGAATGGTCATATAGAGTACTAACTAATTCTAGAAAAAAGGCTTCAATTAGCTGCATATATGTCTTTGTGTTTGAGCACCTTATCAGTTTTCTACAGGAAATCACGGCCAGGCCTAACATCAACTGCAGTCTCCAAGAAGAAGATGGGGCCCCACAACAACAACAATTCCATGTGGACAATAATAACATCATTAAGCTGACAAACATCATCTACAGATCAGCTTTGAACTACAAAGTACTCAGAGCAATTTTGAGAGGGCTAGCTGAGATGATCCAGTTTCAAAGACTACTTGAATAAGGACTTGAGATAAACCCTGAACTTTGGCATTATACACAGACTGGATAATGAAGGATATAGTTACCTTTCCTAGAATTTGACAATTAACCTAAAATTTTTCTTTTCAGGATAAAGATACCTCCGCCCATACCCAGCAGGAAGCAATTTTAAGAATATGACACCCACATTCCCAAAGAGGTAGTATGGGGCAGGTGGTTTTTTGGTCTTTTAATGGGTTTTGGGTTTGGGATAATTTTCATTGTTTAGGGGTTTGGTTACAAGTTGTTATCAAGGGTTAGGAAAAGGACTAAGCAAAGGAGATTAGATTTAAGGTTCTTGTTTACAAAAAAAAGAAAAGAAAAAGAAAAAGACAATTACTAGTTTTAAATACTTTATATTGGATTGCATTGTTTTATATTATATACAAATTATATATATTGAAATTGATATTGTTAGAAAATGCTATATGTATATTTCTAATTGTACTTATACCATTCATTTAACAATGTAATGCAATTTTCTGACCTTGAATGTTATTATTACCAACTGTTAGGATAAAAAGAAATGAAAGTTAGTAGTTAGACATTACAATAGAACTTGTAGTCATATTAGGTATGTTTTCAAGATTGAGCAGATATATTTTAGATAGACAGGTCATCTTCAAACCCTTCAGAGATCTACAGAATATGGCATTTAAAATGTTTTAATAACTTAGAAAATTTTTCTTTTTTTTTTGTTATGACTATGTGTGGCTAGAGTTTTCCTGCCTGGTCCACAGTCAGGATAAATCTCTCTCACCTGCCAGTCCCACAGCCGCTCAGACCCAACCAAGTAAACACAGAGACTTATATTGCTTACAAACTCTATGGCCGTGGCAGGCTTCTTGCTAACTGTCCTTATATCTTATATCAATCCATTTCTATAAATCTATACCTTGCCACATGGCTCGTGGCTTACCGGCATCTTTACAAGCTGCTTGTCCTGGTGGTGGCTGGCAGAGCCTCCCTCTGCCTTCCTGTTCTTTTTATTCTCTCTGTTAGTCCCGCCTACACTTCCTGCCTAGCCACAGACCAATCAGTGTTTTATTAGCAACACATTTGCCATACAGAACATCCCACAGCAACTATGAGACATGTTGGCTCCTGGCAGTACCAATCTACTTCAGAGAAAATATGGGCATTGAAGAAAGTGCATATGGAGTTAACTTTTATTGTGGCAAAAGTTAGCCACTGGACAACAAAGTATCCTCGAATCTACTGCTGACAACAGGACAAAATGGACAGACAGGACACAAAACAAAGGACTACTGATTCTTGCCAAAACAAGTGTGGTTATGGCTTTATCAAAAGGCATCTTCTGAGGCCAGGACAATATGGCACCATCCCTGAAGCAATCCAGAAAAGGTACAGTGCCCTTTTCTTCAAAGGCAGCTGAACAGGCAGTGGGCTGATGGCTTCTGATGTGCAATGGAACAGCTGCTGAAACAGTTGTTCTTGAAGAGTACCTAAGCTCACACCTCTCAATAGTAGACTGGCATTTAATAGAGGGATGTGGAGAAGAATGGGATGCTGAGATGAAGCCACATATACACAGCCAAGAAGAATGGACAGCTGAATTCAAAAACCATCAACAATTTCCAGAATTTAAAATCCTGAATCATGACAGGACACTAGTGGAATTCTGGTGTTTCTGGTACATGGACTGCTCTCACCCAATATGAGGTTGAACTATTGACCTTAGGTACATCCTACTTCACAAATGAGTCTGTCAGATACACTAAGCCTATAGGCTGAAGATGATGCCCCAACACTGCAGAGAAACATCAGGTGACTGTCCAGGCAGCTGGCTTTTTCTGTCAACTCACAATTTTTTTGAAGTTGCTTGCATGCACTTCCTGTTTTTATTTTTGTTAGGTAATATTATTTCCTTCTTGGGTCTCTGAGGGAATTGTAGATTAGTTAGTTATAGTTGAAGATTAGTTAGGATAGAAAGTGAATTAGGTACATTTTGGACTTACCAAAATAGGATAGATAATGGAATTATTTTCTCTGAATTTGTCAAATACAATAGACTAGACATTGTTTAGGTATTTATTGCTTGTATAAATGGTATATAGTTATTGTACTTTTGTATATAGTTTTTCTTATGTTAGTTATAACCTTTTTCCTTTTTTCTTTTTATTAAAATAGAAAAGGGGAAATATGGTGATATTTTTATTGTACTGAAATGTGATTTTATTTGTATGTTAATAAATAAAGTTGCCTGGGGGTCAGAACTAATAGCAAACCATAGCAAAAACTGGGTGGTAGTGGTGCATGCCTTTAATCCCAGCACTTGGTAGGCAGAGCTAGGTAAATCTCTGTGTGTTCAAGGATACAGCCAGCATTAGAGACACATGCCTTTAATCTCAATATCACCCATAGAAGACCTGGAGGTCTGTAGAGACAGGCAGTGACAAGGCAGTCATGTGGTTGGGTTTACAACCAATGATAAGGCAGAACAGAAAGTCTATATAAATACAAAAACACAGGAAGTAGGTCTCTTTGCTGAAGAGGATAGCTGCCGCAGTGACGGATAAGGCTCTTAGCTCTGACCTCTTGGGCTTTCATCTCTGCATTGGCTCTGTGTTTCTTATTTAATAAGATGGTTACTTCTACATGTGAGGGAGGGGAAGGGGTGAGTCTTCAGTATGCATTATGTATGTGTGTGAATGATCATCTTTAATTAATTTTAAAACAAAAGTATATGCTATCAAATTTCATTTGAGTTTGAGAATTAGGAATGTGCTCTGCTACAAACAGAAGAAAAACCATAAAACAGTGGCATAAATAACTAATTTTTTGTTTCTGTTTTTTTTTCTGCAAAAATCTTACCAGCTAGCAAAGTTAATCTTGAGTTAACAAATTAACTCAAAAAATAAGTAACCCTCCTATATACAAACAACAAATGGATGAAGAAAGAAATCAGGGAAACAACATCCTTCACAATAGCCACAAATAATATAAAATACCTTGGTGTAACTCTAATCACGGAAGTGAAAGATCAGTAAGACGACAATACTTCAAGATTTTGAAGAAAGAAATTGGAAAGGATATCAGAAGATGGAAACATCTCCCATGCTCATGGATCAGCAGGATTAACATAGTAAAAATGGCCATCCTACTAAAAGTAATCTACAGATTCAATGCAGTTCTCATCAAAATCATAATACAATTCTTTATAGACCTTGAAAGAACAATTCTCAACTTCATATGGAAAAAAAATCCCAGGATAGCTAAAATAATCCTGTACAATAATAGAACTTTCAGAGATATCACCATCCCTGATTGAAAGCTGTACTATAGGGCCATAGTAATAAAACCCACATGATATTGGCATAAAAACAGACAGATGGATCAATAAAATTGAATTGAAGACACAGATGTAAATCCACATACCTATGGACTCCTGATTTTTGACAAAGAAGCCAAAATTGTTCAATGGAAAAAAGAAAGCATCTTCAACAAATTGTTCTGGTGTAACTGGATGTTGGCATGTAGAAGAATGTAAACAGATCCATATCTATCACCCTGCACAAAACTCAAGTTCAAGTGGACCAAAGAACTCAACATAAAACCAGATACACTGAACCCAATAGAAAAGAAAGTGGGAAATAGGCTTGACTGAGTTGACACAAGAGACAACTTCCTAAATAGAACACCAATAGCACAGACAGTAAGGTTGACAATCAATAAATGGCACCTCAAGAAACTAAAAAGCTTCTGTAAGGCAAAGGACACCATTAATAGAACAAAAGGACAACCTACAGAATAGGAAATGATCTTCACCAATCCCACTTCTGACAGAGGGCTGGTTTTCAAAATATATAAAGAATTCAAGAAAATGGGCATCAATAAACCAAATAATCCAATTAAGAAATGGGGTACAGATCTAAAGAGAGAATTCTCAACAGAAGAATTTCAAATGGCCAAGAAACACTTAAAGAAATGATCAACATTCTCAGGCATCAGGGAAATGCAGATCAAAATGATTTTGAGATTCCATCTTACACCTATCAATGACTAAGATCAAAACCACAAATGACAGCTCCTCTGTTGCTGGTACAAATGCAAACTTGCACAGCTACTTTGGAAATCAATATGGTGGTTTCTCAAAAACTTGGGAATCAGTCTACCTCAAGACCCAGCTATATCACTCTTGGGCACATACCCAACTAATGCTCTATCATACCACAAATACACTTGCTTAATTATGTTCATAGCAGATTTATTCATAATAACCAGACTCTAGAAACAGCCTAGATGTCCCTCAACTGAAGAATGGATAAAGAAAATGTGGCACGTTTACACAATGTATTACTCAGTATTACTCAGCTGTTAAAAAAAAATTGTGGTAGATAGTTTTCTCCTGTCCTGCCTAGCCCTGCAGTTCCACAGCTGCTTATAAAATAATCACTCAGAGGCTTAATATTACTTATAACTGCTTGGCCATTAGTTCAGGCTTATTACTGACTAGCTCTTACACTTAAATTGACCCATAATTCTTATCTATATTTAGCCATGTGGCTTGGTACCTTTTCTCTGTTCTGCCTTGTCTTTTGCTTTCTCTGTGTCTGGCTGGCAACTCCTCAGTCCACCCTTCCTCTTCCCACCATTCTCCTAGTCTGCTAATGCTGACTATACTTCCTGCCTGACTACTGGCCAATCAGTGTTTTATTAAACCAGGGCAAGAACATTATCCCACAGCAAATAATATCATAAAATTTGCAAGCAAATAAATGGAACTAGAAAAAAAATCATCCTGAATGAGGTAACCCAGACTCCAAAAGAAAAACATAGGGTGTACTCACTTATAAGTAGCTATTGATGCTGGGCAGTAGTGGCACATGCCTTTAATCCCAGCACTCTGGAAGCAGAGGCAAGTGGATCTCTGTGAGTTCAAGGCCAGCCTGATCTACAAGTTCATCCAGGGATATTACACAGAGAAACCCTGTCTCAAAAACCAAACAATAACAACAACAACAACAACAACAACAACAAAACCAAAACAAACAAAAAATAAATAAAAAGAGAAAGCTAATTCCTGGATGGATCTCCATATTTTCCACATAGTTTTTTTTTAACTATTTGAATTATGTAAAGTATAGAGAAACCTGAAGTCCAATTACTGTATATGAGTGTCAAAGCCAGCATTTGTGTGTGGTTACAGTACAGACATGCTTTTAAGTTAAATAACAAAACAGTTTTTTTCACCACCATGTTTCTTACTTACTAGTACAATGCATATAAAGGGACATAAGAAAGGGATGTAAAACCTGCCTCAAACTAGATTTAAAAAAAAGAATTACCTTTGAAAATAAAAACAGTGAAAAGGAAAGCTACTGGGTAAAAATCTTATTCATGTAAATTTATGGGAGCCAATCTGAAAAAGCACAGTTCTGTGGAAAGGGGGGAAATTATGTAGACAACAAAAAATATGCATTGTTACCAGGAGTAAGAGGAGTGGGAAGCAGGTAAGAAGAATATCTGGACTACAGAACATACTATGGGTGGCGAATCCACTCTGTATGATGTAGGATAATGAATGCATTTGTATTTGTTAAAATCTGTGCAACTGCGGCTCTGAGGGAAGGCTAGACTGTAGATTCCATTGTATCAATGTTGGTTCATCAACAGCACCAGTTGTACCACATTGAAGACATTAATGGCAAAGAAGCTAGGGTGAGGATGATGAGTCCATCTAGGAGCAGTTGTTATAGCCCCCTAGACCTTAACAGGCCCCCAGACTTTAGCACAACTAGAAAACAGCATGTAGGCAGCACCACCTCCCCAAATGAGAACAAAGACCTACTCCATCAAAGTCCATAGTTCTGGGAAGGTCTCTAAATGTACTAACTTTGCTTTTTACTTCTGTAGTTCTGCTTCTGACTAACTGTTCTTGCTAACTGAGGTGTGTGAACCCAGGATATGATTTTTGGACTTATCAACCTGATAATGTCTTGGACCTGCATTCACTCAGGTCCTGAACAGCCAGTGTAGTTGCTGACTGGCCAATAAAGACTTCCTATTGTTTTAAACCCATGTCTAAGGACTCTTCTCTGGTTGATAACCTCACAACATTTCTGAAGGTCCCAGTGAGATCCCTAGAGACCAGACCTTGAGACATCAGGGGTCTTGGAGCCTCTTGGAGTGAGGAAGAGTGTAGTAGTCAAGAGACTTCTGGGGGTGGGCAACATGATATGTTTCAGGGCCCCAAGACTCCATTTGATCAATCAGTCTGTCACCTCTGGAGATAAGTCTGATTAAGGTGCCTTCTGTTTAGGACACAAAGGCAAGTTAGGACTGTCATGGCCACTGATCCAGTGTCTCAGATCCATATGAGATGGTACCAGACTCCCCTTGTCTGTTCAGGTTGTATGATTGTCTTTACTATGTGTCTCTGTGTTTATTTCTGTCAGATCTGGAAAACAGATCTAAAATGGAAAGGAGAGTGATACATCCTGGGACTATGACTGCTACTCTCAGGAAGAGTTCATTTCTGGCAGGATCACAGGCTCTGTCAGGCTGCCTTTTTTGTGTGTGGAGTCCCTTCCTGCCCCCCCACACTTCTGGTAGCCACTGCAGTGGCAGCTGCTGATGTTGCTATGGTGATGCTGGTGCTAACGGTGGGTGCTGGGCTGCCCTGGCCTAAAGGGAGTTTTGTATATGAGGGCAGAAATCTCCAGACCTGCAAAATCTATTGGTCCTTTTTTGGAATTGGATGGTCCAGTGATGATTTTGACTAGAACACAGTGACTGGCCCAATCAATTTCCCTGTGTTGATCAGTGCCTTTCTCTGGTGTGAGATCTGCCCTCCTCTCTCTCTCTCTCTCTTTCTCACACACACACACACACACACACACACACACACACACACACACACTGTGCCCTCTTGATGGGGATCTGGATTCTTTTGGCTAGGCCAGGTGGCTTAAAGAAACTCAAATCCTCTGCCTATTATCTCAGCCACAATGAGGAAATTGATCTCCCCAGGTCTGTGCCCAGACTGACTGTGCCCTGCGCCCTGACTTCAGGCTTTAAGTGCTTTGTGGCTGGTTTTTCACTTTTGCTTATGTTCCTGGGGTCCTGGTCCCCTTCCTTGTGTGGAGGTGAGGAGGAATCCAAACTGTTATCCAGGGCCCAGCTGTCTAAGCAGAGTGTGCACAGGGAGGAGAAAATTGTTCCCTGAGCTGCTTGCTCCCTCCACTCCCTCCCAGCTGTCTGCTCTAAGCAGCTCCATTTCATCTGGGGAAGGAGGAGGCAGTCCACCACCCCTGGCCTGTTCAGACCCAGAGAAGAGAGGAAGTTCTACTTCCTCTTCCATGGTTTATGTCACCTTTTCAAGCAATGACCTGCATACTTGTAAAACTAAACACCTACCATTCTCTGAAAAGAATAGAAAAGCTGCTTCTGGGCCAGGCAGGGGGGATTGCTGCCTGACAATGTAACCCAGATGGAAAGAATTTTCCCTTCTGTCCAACACTGACCAAGATAAGAAGGCTTTGGACAATTTTTACCAATCCCTTCCTATTTTTTAAAAGAAAGATTAAAGAGAGGTGGTAGAAAATAATGCTTTTGTTTGTAGGTGGTCCCAGATGTTAGAAAAAAATCTTCAAAAATTAGAAGGTTTGAGATTTTAAATACATCTCAAGTATTGGAGATTGCTCAAAAGGATTACAACACACACACACACACATACACACACACACACACACACACACACACACACACACACACAAACACACACAGGATAAAGGAAATTCCAGAGGGGGAAGGAGGAAGGAAGCTGTCCTGTAAAGGGGGTTCTAGCCCAGACATTATCACCTTAGAAAAAGCCAGTGGCTTGTCTGTCCAAGTTGGTCACATTTCCACTGGATGGATGGCTGTTTTGCAGACAGTTGCCACTACAGCCATGTTAGTAAAATAAGCTGACAAACTGTCTCTGGGCCAAGAACTATTCTTAACCACCCCTACCATGTAGTAGCCCTCCTGAGGGGGAGATGGATGTACAACACTCAAATAATGCAGTTCTGTAAATCTTCAGCCACCAGCCCAGCTAGCTTCCTTCTAGATGACAACCCAACAAAGCCTCTTCAAGACACCAGCCATGTTGGGGTCATCAGATTCTACAAACCAGATAGGTGCAGTCAGGGTCCCCCAGTATTGACTCTGGGGGGAGAGGTCCTGACTTCTCTGGCTCTAGCCTGCAGGAGATTACAGCTCAGCTCATCCAAGTAGGCACTGACAATGAGGGAGCACTACTGGTCACAGTGAAAGATGGAAACTACTGGTCACAGTGAAAGCACAGCCCCGGCTACTGCTGTCTCTTCAGCTGTGTTTGCTGTAACCTCCACTCTGATCAGAGGTTGGCAGACCAGGAACTTCCAGCCACTGTCCACACTTTCTGAAAGTGACTGATGTGGTCTAACCTGTCAGGCCTGACCTAACAGATGTCCCATTAAGAGAAGGGAAAGAGGTACTGTATGCTGATTAGGACAGCTTTGTTCAAGATGAAATCAGGTATGCCAGGGCCACAGTTGTCACCTTGGACAAGAAAGTATGGTTTCAGTCCCTCAGTCCCTTATCCTTTCATCTTCTTTGCACCCCCAAACTCCCCAGCCTCTAAGCCCCTTTGCCCCTCAGTCCCTCAGCTGCTCAACCCATCAAGAGAAGAACACTAGCACAAAGAGCTGAACTGTTGATGTTAACCCACACACTTCAAAGGAGGAAGATGAATGCTGTCACTGTGTAAATGGACAGTAAGCATGCATTTGCCCTAGCCCGTGTCCATGGGGCCCTCCATGGAGAGATGGGACCCCTTACCTTAGCTAGAAAGGAAATCAGAAACAAACAAACAAAAATACTGGCCCATTAAGCCCATCCTGCACCTATTGGGAACAGGTAAGGCCCCCAATCTCTGGACTGGGCAGACCAGTTCACTAGCCCCTAGGCCACAGGGGCACATTCTGTGCCCCTATCCCCCAACCAGTAAAGCCCCAGAGAATGGACAGCAGATTCTTCCCCCACCCTACTCACCAAACCAACCATCCCCTGCGGCACCAGTGACCACTGGAGCCATAAGCCCACCCTGCACCAATTGGGAGTAGCTGCTCCCTGAGACAGAGCCCATCAGTGCTGATTGGACTAAGAGCTGCTTCCTAGACACAGAATCCATCAGCACTAATTGGACCAAAAGCCCTGATTAGACCAAGAGCTCCCATTGGACCAAGAGTATCAATCAGACCAAGAGAGGCTCCCTTAGACACAGACATTGCTTGAACCTAGTAGGAGGAAGAGATGGGTAGACACTAGTGCAAAAATACGGGTCAACAACATAAATACCAATATGGCACCATCAGAATCTAGTGGTTCTACATCAGCAAGACCTGAATATCCCAACGCAGAAGAAGCAGAACAAATTGACCTTAAAAATAACTTTAAGAAGATGATTGAGGACTTTAAAGAGGAAATGAATTCCCTTAAGGAAATCAAGGGGAAAACACAAAAAATTGGAAGAAATCAATAAATCCCTTAGAGAAAGCCAAGAAAAAGCATTTAAACAGGTGAAGGAAACAGTTCAAGTTTTAAAAACTGAAATAGAGGCAATAAAAAAGACACAAGCTGAGGGAAGCCTGGAAATGGAAAATCTGAGTAAATGAACAGGAACTATAGATGCAACTGTAACCAACAGAATGCAAGAAATGGAAGAGAAAATCTCAGGCATTGAAAATACAATAGAGGAAATAGAGTTGTCAGTCAAAGAAAACACTAAAGCCAACAAAGTCATAACACAAAACATCCAGGAAATTTGGGATACCATGAAAAGACCAAACCTAAGGATAGTAGGGATAGAAGAAGGAGAAGAATACCAACTCAAAGGCACAGAAAATATATTCAACAAAATCATAGAAGAAAATTTTCCCAACCTAAAGAAAGACATGACTATGAAAATACAAGAAGCTTACAGTACACCAAATAGACTAGACCCCCCCCCCAAAGTCCCCTTGCCACATAATAATCAAATCACTAAACATACAGAATAAAGAAAAAATATTAAGAGCTGCAAAGGAAAAAGGCCAAGTAACATATAAAGGCACACCCATCAGAATAACACCTGACTTCTCAATGGAGACTCTGAAAGCCAGATGATCCTGGACAGATGGTATGCAGGCACTAAGAGACCATGGATGCCAACCCAGACTATTATACCCAGCAAAACTCTCAATTGCCATAGACAGAGTAAACAAAATATTCCATGACAAAACCAGATTTAAACAATACCTATCCACAAATCCAGCCCTACAGAAAGCACTAGAAGGAAAATACAAATTAAGGAAGTTAAATACATATATGGAAACACAGGCAATAGATAATCCCACACTAACAAATACCAAAGAAGGGAAACAACACTACCACCAAAATATAACAGGAATTAACAATCACTGGTCATTAATATTAATGGTCTCAATTCACCTATAAAAAGACACAGGCTAACAGAATGAATATGAAAACAGGATCCACCCTTCTACTGCATACAAGAAATATACCTCAACTTCAAAGACAGACATTACCTCAGAGTAAAAGGCTGGGAAATGACTTTCCAATCAAATTGACTCAAGAAGCAAACTGGTGTAGCTATCCTAATATCAAACAAAATAGACTTCAAACTAAAATCAATCAAAAGAGACCAGGATGGACATTACATATTCATCACAGGAAAAATTCACCAAGATGAAGTCTCAATTATGAACATTTATGCTCCAAATACAAGGGCATCCACATATGTAAAAGAAATATTACTAAAACTTTAAATCAAAACCTACACACTAGTAGTGGGAGACTTCAACATCCCTCTCTCACCAACAGACAGATCTGCCAGACTGAAACTTAACAGAGAAATAAGGGATCTAACAAATGTTATGACTCAAATGGACTTAATAGATATCTGCAGAACATTCTACCCTAACAAAAAAGAATATACCTTCTTCACAGCACCCCATGGAACCTTCTCTAAAATTGACCACATGCTTGGTTACAAAGCAAATCTCAACAGATATAAAAAAAATTGGAATAACCTCCTGTACTTTATCGGACCACCATGTCTTAAAGTTAGATTTCAACAACAACAAAAAATTACAGAAAGCCTCATGGAAACTGAATAATGCCTAACTGAATCACCAATGAGTCAAGGAAGAAATAAAGAAAGAAATTAAAGATTTCCTAGAAATCAATGAAAATGAAAGTGCAAGATACCCAAACTTATGGGACACTATGAAAGCAGTGCTAAGAGGAAAATTCATAGTACTAAATGCCCACATAAAGAAGATGGAGAAATCTCACACTAGTGACTTAACAGCACACCTGAAAGCTCTAGAACAAAAAGAAGCAAACTCACCCAGGAAGAAGAGATGTCAGGTGGCTGAAATCAATAAAATAGAAACAAAGAGAACAATACAAAGAATTAATGAAACAAAGAGTTGGTTCTTTGCGAAAATCAACAAAATAGATAAGCCCTTATTCAAATTAACCAAAAA
The DNA here is from genome assembly GCA_902168405.1 of Peromyscus aztecus. NCBI lineage: Eukaryota > Metazoa > Chordata > Mammalia > Rodentia > Cricetidae > Peromyscus > Peromyscus aztecus. Next base: position 16,234 of record CABHPQ010169071.1, on the reverse strand, counting down.
AGAGAGAGAGAGAGTATCCAAATTAACAAAATCAGAAATGAAAAGGGAGATATAACAACAGACAATGAGGAAATCCAGAGAATCATCAGGTCATACCTCAAAAACATGTACTCCACAAAATTGGAAAATCTGAAAGAAACTGACAATTTTCTGGATAGGTACCCCATACCAAAGTTAAATCAAGACCAGATAAACTATTTAAATAGACCAATAACCCCTAAGGAAATAGAAACAGTCATTAAAAGTCTCCCAACCAAAAAAAAAAAAGCCCAGGACCAGATGGTTTCAGCACAGAATTCTATCAGAATTTCAAAGAAGAGTTAATACCAATACTCTTCAAACTGTTCCACACAATCTAATCATAAGCAACATTGCCAAACTCTTTTTATGAGGCTACAGTTACCCTGATACCGAAACCACACAAAGATGCAACAAAGAAAGAGAATTACAGACCAATTTCCCTCATGAACATTGATGCAAAAATACTCAATAAAATATTGGCAAACTGAATCCAAGAACACATCAAAAAATTATCCACCATGACCAAGTAAGCTGCATCCTAAGGATGCAAGGATGGTTCAATATATGAAAATCTGTCAATGTAATCCACCATATAAACAAACAGAAAGAAAAAAGAAAACACCTGATCATCTCATTGGATGCTGAAAAAGCCTTTGACAAAATCCAATACCCCTTCATGATAAAGGTTCTAGAGAGATCAGGAATACAAGGAACATACCTAAACATAATAAAGGCAATTTACAGCAAGCTGACAGCCAACATCAAATTAAATGGAGAGAAATCAAAGCAATTCCACTAAAACCAGGAACAAGAACAAACATCAAGTAAGAATTACATTCACAATGTCAAGTCCATTTCCTTTTGGCAAATTCAGAGAAACTATTATCTATCCTATCTTGGTGAGACCAGAGTTTTGTACCTAATTCACTTTCTATCCTAACTTATATTACCAACCCAAAAGTATCTTTTTAGACCTCAAGACATTTTTCTTAGATAAACATTTAAGTTTTTGTATTTCTCAACATTATACACTTTACACTTCTTTTGTGAGTTTCTTTTCTGAATTTTGTAACAAAGAAAACTGTAACTATAACTATCTAGTCTTCAACCTCATCAAGGACCCAAGAAAGACATATTAACTAAGTAAACCACAAGTGCAGAGCAAACAACTTCCAAACTAAGAAATGACAGAGTCATCTGGCTTCCTGGACAGTCACACAAGGTTCCTCTGCAACATTGGAGGCATCCATCTTTGGCCTACAGGCCTAAAATATCTGACAGACTTTTTTTGTGAAGCAAGAATTTTTAAAGAACTCTCTTTCCTTGTCTTGACAAAGTTCAGCAGGCAGTTGCTTTCTTTTGTGTCCTGTTTATCCAATTTGGACAGCACACTGTTATCTGTCAAGGCAAAGGCAGTTTCTTGCCCTGTGGCTTGCCACAGTGAAAGCAAGCTCCATATAGAGGTTCTTCAATGCTCCTCTTCCTTTTTTGAAGTAGATTGGTGCTGCCAGGAGTAGACGTATCTTACTGTCATAAAAAGTCTTATGTTTTTCAATCATCTTAAATGCCATATTCTATAGGTCTTTGAAGACTATCTGTCTATCAAAAATATATCTCTGACCTTGAAAACATGCTAACATGGCCACAAATTTGATTGTTAGATGACTACTAATCTTTATTTCTTAATTATCCCTGTTAGTTTGTAATAATAACTTTTAAGGACTGGAAATTTACATTGTATTGTTAAATAAGCTGCATAAGTATAATACATTAAACAAGAGTAGAAACATATACAGTATAACAAAAATAACCTTAAATTTATAGCAATATACAAAAATCCATACCAATGTAAACTATTCAAGACTAGTAGCTGCTTTTTTAAGTTTAAAAGTACATTCAATAAGTTACCCTTTCATTCTATCATTCCTATTTTAAAAGTAGATTCAATAATCTACCCTTTTCTATACCCCTTTTTTCTTTTTAGAACAAGGTCTGAGTCTAATCTCCTTTGCTTAGTTTCCTCCCTAACCATGACCAATAACAACTTGCAACTAACCCTTGATGACAAACACCCACTGAACAACCAGAAAGCACCCACCCCATCTCTTGGGAACATGGGCATTATGGTCTTAAAATTACTTCCTGTTGTCTGGGGGCAACAACCTAAGAAAACTGTGATAATGATCAAGTCCTGGGAGAGCTAGCTGTTGTCCAATGTGTGATGGGAAAGTGCAGGGCTTATCTGAAGTTCTGGCTGGAGTAGTAGAAGTTGGACCATCTGAGCTAACCACCTTGAAACTGTCCTGAGCAGTTTATAGTCCAAAGCTGAACTTTGGGTGGTGTTTCTAAGCTCATTACCACAATCTGGGTGGAATCATCATTGTGGAGCTCCATCATCCTTTTGGAGACTTCACAGGTCACTATTAGGAATGGTCATGGTTCACTGCAGAAAACTTAAACATTCTAAATGTCATATGCAACACATCTCAGACAGGTTAAAGCACCACATTGTATTAAATACATCCAGGGTACACAAGCTTAATTTCTAGTTACCTGCTTCAGACTCAAGCCCAAAATCATGTATGAGAAGCTAGAAAAAACCTACTTCTAGAATTATTACTCTATATGACTATTAATATCATGACAGAAAGTATAAATAAATATATATATATATGCAATCTTATAAATTTTGAGGTAATATTTATACCTTAAGAAAAATATTTGAGTCAAAATAGAGCCAAAGGATTATGAGATTAGTGGAAATAGAATAATCCCTTAAGAAGAAAATCCCTTTGGTTTTTCTTCTGTCCCATACCAGGTAGTTCCTCTGACATGAGACAGAGATTTCAGACTTTCATTTAACAAGCATTCTTAGGTTTACAGAATGAGAGAGCCACACTCCAACTCCAAAGAGACCATTTGCCTTATATGCTTATAGAGAACAACAGAAACAAACATTTGGGAAGATTTATGAGATTTTATCCTGTTGGAAGTGTGCTATACCATTAGGCCATTTTACTCTTTTGGTTGGGACATTTTTTCTGGATGATTCATCCTTTTTCTTCAGATGCAATTTTTGAAAATCATTAAGAGTTTGTAATTGTACTTTATGTGGTTGAATTTTTGTAAACCTATCTTATATCCTAGGTAATTAATAGAATCTCCTATTTGCGTTTTTTTAGGAGCAATTTGCAATCCCCAATAAGGCAAAATTTCTTTTACTTCTTTAAACATTTTTAAGGTATCTATGTCTGAAACAGCTAGTAAGATATTATCCATATAATGGATAATTATAGATTGATGACATTGTTTATGGATTATTTCCAATGGCTGATGTACAAAATGTTGACACAGGTGGGCTGTTTAACATCCCTTATGGGAGAATTTTCCATTGATACCTTTTAACAGGCTGGGAATTATTATAAGTAGGCAGTGTGAAGGCAAATTTTTCTCTATCCTGTTCTTACAAATGTATAGTAAAAAAGCATAGACCATCATTTAGGTAATAAAGAAGGCAGGGGAATTCCAGGCTGTAAAGAGCCCATTGGCTAGATCACCTTATTGATAGCTTTTAGATCTGTTGTCATTCTTCATTTTCTAGATTTCTTTTTAATGACAAATATAGGAGAATTCCAAGGACTTAGTCTATTCTTTAATATGTTGAGCATTTAGCTGCTCCTGTACCAGCTGTTCTAAGGTCTGTAATTTTTTTCTGATGTCAAAGGCCATCATTCCACCCAGAAAAGTTTGTTAGTTAAACATTTTAAAGGTAGGGCTGTTTGTACCTTTGAAAGATCAACAGCTGTTCTGCCTTGTTTAGGTACAATCTGGTCATTGACTGTTCTTGATAATATCTTTTGATATTTCTCTCAGAGAATATCATAAATAAATTCTTTATTTTACAGTTTGATTTGGAGATTTGGAGGAATATTAATCTGGGTTTTCCAATGTAACAAATCATGTCCCCATAAATTCATTGGTTTGTTAGACACATATGGTCTTAATTTCCCTATCTGTCCTCTGTCCCTATACACTTAACCCACTTTGTACTTTGTTTTACCTGAAATAACGTTCCAATCCCTAGAAGATGAACATTTACCCCCTGAGGAGGCCAATCTACATGTCACAATATTGATGAAATTATTGTTATATTCATGCCTGTGTGTAGTAAACCTTCAATTACAATGCCATTTATTTGTATATTTAGCTTTGGTCTTTGATCATTTATGGAAGTTTGTCAAAATACTTGTTTTATGTTCTCTCCTGAAAATTTTGTTTTATCTATTGAAGCTGTTCTGTCATCCAGGCAGTATGGTTTTTAACAACAGGTATTAAGTGTTGCGACCTGCACAGCTGGGAACCGAGAGCTGGCGAGGGACGTCCAGGTTAAGCAGCACTCTGGACACACTGTGATTCTTCATCCAAAAAGAGCTCCTTTATTGACTATCCATCAGCCTTATATACCCTGCTACTTCCTACTCTCCATGGGATCGGGGTACGTTCCTCAGGTTCCCATCTGCATCCCAGCAGCTCAACCAAACTGGAAAACCACAAGCGAATCAGCAGAGAGATGATTCTTGAAACAATGTTCCAGCAATAGCTATATCATAAACATCCTGTGACTTACTGACCACAGGAAAAGAGGAAGGACAAAAGGGCACCTTAGGGCAAGCAAACAAGCTATGCACAAGGCCTGTTCAGTGTCTGCTGCCAACAATTAAGTCTTTTAATTGCACTGCGAATGAGTTTTCCCTATGCTGACAGGGAATGATTGAACCAAATTTGATGTTCGGGCCTGGGAGAGGCCCCTTAAGTCATTTCCTAATGGGAAAGGGTTACCTTGCCTATCCCTTGTTGATCTGCATTCATTAGTTCAATGCCCATCTTTACCACACCTTATGCATATTCCAGAAGGCTGAGGCCTTCTGTTTGAATTATCTCTAGAAAAAAACATTGTTTCTTGGAACATCTTGCCTACAATACCTTCTTAAATGACCTTGTTTACCACAATTAAAACATCTGACCTTTTGATATTTCTTGAAACTTTTAGATATCACTTCTCCTCTCTAAGTATCATCATAAGTATGAGATCCAGAGTGGCAGGTGTTCTACAAATCCTGGCTAGCTCAGTTGGTAGAGCATGAGATCCTTAATCTCAGGGTTGTGGGTTTGGGCCCCACGTTGGATAACACATAATGCATTTACCTTAATTTTTCTAGTATTACTAAAAAGACAGGAGTCAGATATTGGGATAAAACCCCCATAAATCCACAGAACAGGAACAATCCAGTGACCCTACTCTCCACATTTTGTTAATTAAAGAGCCTGAGTAACTTTTCTAAGCCCCACCTTATCCTTCTTCCTGTGTCTCTCTATCCTAATCCGAGTCCTTCAAGAACTCCATGGCTTATTCTAGACAGCCAAAAGTGGACTCAGCCCTCTGATTCACGTTTAACTTTATTGGCAGTCTCAGAGTGACAATTCGAACAAATCTCCTGCCACAATGTACCTCCTCCATCTATATAGTCCTCTTTAGAGTTGCTCACTGTTGTAAAATTATTCTTTTCACTGCTGAATACATTTGTTCATCCACTCCCTAACTGATAGAAGTTCTAGAAGTTTCCATTTAGAGACTTTCATGAATAAAGCTACTCTAAGCATTGGCATATATTGTGTGTGGGATGTGCATGTGTGTGTGGGGGTGTATGTGGATGTGTGGTGTGTATGTACATGTGTGGTATGTGTGTGCATGGGTGCTTACATTTGCTCTTTTGATTTCTTTCCTTAGAATCTGTGTCTTTGTTTGATTTCCTATGGCATCAGAAAGCTGAGCCAGATGTGGAAGAGTTAGCAATAAGTGTTCAAGTGTTTTCAGGGAAACTGCTTGAGGTTCACAGTTTCATTAATAAAAGAATTCAAAATTGGCTTATAAAGAAAATCAAAGATGAGATTATAAGATAAAAACAGTACCCATAGTTGTAATTGTTTTTGCTCTTTTGTCTCTTGGTCTTTTGGCTCTTTTGGGGCCCACCACCTAGCTCCCAAATAAATACATGGAGACTTAATTCTTTTTTATGGATGCCCAGCCTTAGCTTGGCTTGTTTTTTTTGCCAGCTATTATTAATTTAAATTATCCTGTCTATCTTTGGCCTCAGGGCTTTTATCTTTAACTATTACTGTATACCTTTTCTTTCCTTCTTACTCTGTGTCTGGCTGTGTGGCTGTGTGGCTGGTCCCTGACATCCTTCTCCTTCCTCTCTTGTTCCTTGATCTTTCTTCTTGCTTCTCCCAGATTTCTCTTTCTATTTCTTCTCGCTGCCTGCCAGCCTCGCCTATCCTTTCTCCTGCCTCACTATTGGCCATTCAACTCTTTATTAGAACATCAGGTATTTTAGACAGGCAAAGTAACACAGTTTCACAGAGTTAAACAAATGCAACATAAAAGAATGAAACACATGTTTGCATCATTAAACAAATGTTCCAGAGCATAAACAAATGTAACACATCTTAAAATAATATTCTACAATACATAGTTACCTGAAAATCCCAGCAGCTTCTCAGAGGAGAGGTGGAGGAAAAGTTAGGTGTGGAACAGAAATAGTCAGGTGATTGATAAAGGAAAAAGCAGGTCCAAGGATGGAAGTGGTCTAATAGGCTGAGAAGGAGCCTTCAGACACCAGCCTCCCACTCTCTGCTTGAGTTTCCTAACTCTGTTTCAGGCATGAGTCAGGAGACAGGCTGGAAAGGAAGGGCTTCCCTATTCATTAATGCTTGCAGAGCCTTTAGTTTTCTGGAATATTAGTGGAGCTTCTTCTAGTTCTGTTTCACAGGTAGAACAACCACTTCAAAGAACCTCATTTCTCTATCATTTAGGATATAATCCTCTCAGCTGACCTAGTAGACAGTGGTTCCAAAGAGGAAACAAGAGTTTGGAAAGGGCATGAGAACATGGAAGTACAAGCCAGTGATCATTTTGATCCAAACAAGAAGGCCAGTCTCTGTGGGATATTTGCATGCTCAGTTATACTGCAAAGAACCAAACATGTGAATCTAAGTAGAGATGTAACTAACTTTCTAAGCCACAGAAAGTTCAAGCTCAATTAGTGTCCATTTTCTTTATCCAAAAAACTCATGAGAGCCCAAGGCAAATGATAATACAAAACCGTAAGTCATTAACATGTGTCTTTTCAAGGTGCAAATGAAGTGACAGTGATTTGTAATGTGAAAAGTCCAAGAATTTGTGTATCTGGTTGAGAGAATATCTAAAGCTTATCCTAGTCTGGTTCTTAACTTACATTCTAACCCCAAGCAAGGTTCTAAACACATCAAAGTCCCTTTGAAGGAAGGAAGAACTGAACATTTTAGCCTCTATGGCAACAGATGCCACTTACCTCTGACAATTTTATTCTTTGACAAAATCTACCAGCACCAGATATGGAAACCGAATAGAAGGGGAGATAAAACATGTGATCCCAGATCTCAGACCCAACCTCTGTGCAGAGGATTTACTATCAATAAAGACAGAATTCCCAGGGCAGGAACTTCCATTCCCACCTCTAATTATATTTGCATACTGAGATAGCTAAGAAATTTTTTTTTGTTATTCTGAACCACAGTGCTCTTATCCAATTTCCCCTGATAGAATAAAGACAGAAACTGTTATTAAATATAAGCATCAGGTATCTTAGCATGTTCCCAGTAGCAACATCTTCAGTTATAGGAGAATATATCTCATTCAAACCTTCATTGGCCAACTAGAATCCCTAAATTTTGAGAAAAGTGCCCTAATTCTTTGGTAATTGTATAGCTATATAACTAGTTAAAAAAGATTTATTGTGCTCTCCATTTCCAGAGATTGTGCCTCTGAAATTATGCACTCTCTTGGAGTTAGCGAGCTGGCTCACTGGTTAAGAGGACTTTCTGATTTTCTAGAGGTACTGAGTTTGATACTCAGCCCACCTCTGGTAGCTCACAACTGAGGATTGGATGCCCTCTTCCTGTATCTGGGGGAACCTGAATTCATGTGCATATACCCATTCAGATATATATATAGGTCTAGAGATAGCTTAGTAGTTAAAGGTTTGTACTCACACTTAAAAGGATATGATTCTGTTCCCAGAACCCATAGAGGTTTCTTCAGCTTCCCTTTTAGGGGCTAAAGAGATGACTTAGTGGTTGAGAGCACTTGCTGTACTTGCAGAGGACAGGGGTTTAGTTTCTAGCAATCAAATGATGACTTTCAACTGTTTGTAACTCTAGTTTTATGTGACCCAATACCCTTTTCTGACTTCTGAAGTCACCAAACACACATACAGTGCACGTAAATATGTGCAAGCCAAACACTTGTACACATAAAATAAAATAAACTTTAAAAATAAAATATATTCTTAAGAAAAACATCTGCACTCTCTTCTGTTGCCTTTCTCTTTACTTCTTTCTCTCTGTCTCCACTTTCTTCCTCTGTATTCAAATATGGCTAAGTGCTGGGTCTAAAACTCCTTTTGGATAGGGAAAAGCCTTTGATTCTGTGCAGTCTGTTTCATGCTCTTTGGAGAAGAAGCTTAGACATTCTGGATATTATTAATGGTCCCTTATTCCATTCTGCTGAGTCGGGGTGAGCAGTCACATGCCACAGGTTCCCTGTGGTCTTGCAGATTCAGCCATTCCTAAGTTCTGCTGGAGCATGCAGTGTTCTGTGAAGCAATGAACCTAGTAGAGGACATGATTAGGAGATTAGCTTGGTGTCAACAATATGTCTTTTAATTTTTGGTGCAGGGGTTGAACCTGGGGCCCTGTACATCATAAGCACATGAGTGATAAGTGTGTGATCCTCTGCTGAGCTACACCCAAGGCCCTCTGTTTTGTTCTTTTTGGTTCTACCGTTTGAGAGTCTTGTTGCTGTTGTTGCTCTTAGAGGTGGGGTTCCAAATTAGGGCTGTGAGTGTGTGTGTTTGTGTTTGTGTGTGTGTGTGTGTGTGTATGAAGAAAATATGTCCTTAATCCTTTCACAAACATTTCTGAAAGACACAACTTCCATTGACATAAAAAGTCTATTTTTGAATTTTTATTCATTTATTCATTCTTTTCATTCGCTCATTTGAGCACATGACTAGTAGCTTCTGTGTTCTCTCTCTCTCTCTCTCTCTCTCTCTCTCTCTCTCTCTTTCTGTGTGTGTGTGTGTGTGTGTGTGTGTGTGTGTGTGTGTGTGTGTGGATAGAATAGACAAAGTAAAAGTTTATAATCAGGTGAAGAGAGTATTAATCAAGTGAGTACCCTACATTTAAATTGAATATTCTATGTCAGGAAATACCATAGTAGTATAAGAACGTAAGCCTTAAAATATAACATTTGGGCTGGAAACATGGTGCTGGAGTAGTAGCAGAGAGCTACATCCAAATCCATAGGTAGAAAAAGTGACCCTAGGTCTGGCATGGGCTTTGGAAACTTCAAGTCACACAATCTTATAAAAGGAAGCATTTACTTAGGGGTTTGTTTTTGTTTTAAATGGTTAGTCCATGATTATCATAGTGGGAAGCAGACAGGCATAGTGCTAGAGCAGTAGGTGAGAGCTTTACATCTGTATTAGCCAGCAGTAGGCAGAGAGAGAAAGGTATTGGGGGCTTTTGAAACCTCAAAGCCTACCACCAGACACATACTTCCTCCAACAAGGCCACACCTCCTAATCATTCTAATCTTCTCAAATAGTGCCACTCCCCAATGTCACCCATAACAAATACATGAACCTTCAGGGGCCATTCTTTTTTTTTTTTTTTTTTCAAGACAAGGTTTCTCTGTGAAAGAGTCCTGACTGTCCTAGAAATCATTCTGTAGGCCAGGCTGGCCTTGAGCTCATAGAGACTAACCTGCTTCTGCCTCCTGAGTGCTGAGATTAAAGGCATGTGCCACCACTGCCCAGCTTTTGGGAGTGGTAAAACAAACAAACAACCAAACCTTAGAAAAAATATTACAGAAACAATTAATGTTGAAAGAATTCATCTATTTAGAACACTAAACATGTACTCAGTGTTGGGCTTTGCCATGGTACAGAAAGAATGAGTTGTCCTAGGAAAAAAAGACCTGCTTTGTCATCTCATCTTGCAAAGACCATGAAAGAGGTAACAGGAGTGATAGTGACTGATAAGAGAGCTGAGAGCTATTAGTTACATCGAAAGCTATAGACCCTATGTTGGCATTTTGAATTTGATTTCTGTTTTAGTTAGGGTTTCTATTGCTGTGAAGAGACACCATGACCACAGCAACTCTTATTAAAAAAAAAAAACAACATTTAATTGGGGTGGCTTATAGTTTTAGAGGTTTAGTCCATTATCATCTTGGTGAGACGTGGCAGCTTACAGGCAGACATGGTGGTAGAGAAAGAGCTGAGAGTCCTACATATTGACAGCAGGCAGCAGGAAGTGGTCTGAGACACTGGGCATAGCTTAAGCATAGGAGACCTCAAGGCCCACCCCCACAGTGACATACTTCCTCCAATAAGGCCACACTTACTCCAACAATCTCCTAATAGTGCCACTCTGTTTGGTGGGAGATATTTTCTTTCAAACCATCATAGCACCTCATTTACTATCAAAATACATATTATTCTTACCTTGTTTTGTATGTGTTAGGCTTTACTAAATGATTGAAAGGTAGGATCTGAATCAGAACTCAGGAATGTTAGATTAAAATCTCTGAGTGTTCTAAGCTTTTCAAAGAGGCAAAACAGAATACTAAGACTCTGCATTATAAGTGTCTAAGAGCCTAGATATGAAGTCAGAATTAACTTTTTGGAAGAACAAGCTGAGCCAGTTGCTGAATTACCCAAGAAGGTAAAAGGATGGCGTCAAACACAGGGTGTGAGTGCAGACACAGGTAGTGACAGTACTGTGATTTAAGTAGCAAACAATAGCTTGGTGGATTGAAGCCAAGGAATGCCTTAAAGTCACACCATGCAACAGATCTCACAAGAGAGGTTTATTGAGTGATGGGGGTATGTGGAGGCTGCCTCTGACTGAGGGTGGAAATAGAAAGAGAGCTAAGAGAGAAGGTACTTGCTTTTGATAAGGGAATATAGCACATGCTCACAGGGAGGATACAAGACTCATGGCGACAGTGGAAATGTGTCACATCTTGGTGGCTGATGATGACATGTCCTGTTGTTGCTAGGTTACTGAAATCAGGCTTAGGGGTGGGGTTACCAACATTGCTCCCTCTTATTTATTATAAAAGGTGAGGAAATATTTAGGTGTGACTGGTGAGGCAGGGATGGGGCACCATGCTCTTTAGACTACTTCCTGTTGTCTAGGGTCATCAACATCATTGGGCATTGATGATCCTCATTGTCAGGGCATATTTGGTAGTCATGAGCTTCTGGCTCTGTGGCTACCAGCTGGTAGTCCTGTAACAATAGCTGATTAATTGTTTGATTAGAGCTTTATTTTAATTTGTCATTGGAGGAATGCAGAGAAGAAATTGATAAATCAGGGTGTGATTAGTAAAAGAAGGAGAGGGGAAGAGACATATCTACTTCCATATGGGTACTCAAGGGCCCAGGAGCTGGAGGCATCAAGTTGTTCCTTACATTTTTATAAGTCTGTTTGAAGTTGTTGGATTTTTGTTTTCTACTGTACCTTGTTAGTTGACATAGAAGCAGCATTTTGGAAGAACAGACTTTTTTTTTTAGCTGTAAGAAGATCTAGTCCCTATTGGTTTTGGAGTACCACTGCTACCAAAGAGTCAATTTGTCCTTGAAAGATGAGTGTGGTTTAGGCCCCTTACTAGAGGTCCTGGATGAACTAGGAAAAAATGATGATACAAGGTCAGGGAGACGGTTAGTCCTGCTGTCCCAGTGGCAACACCTACAGTTATTTCTGCAACAGCCACAAGAGCAAGATTTGAACCACAGTTTTATTATGTCAGACAGTTATTGAGTCCACTATTGGAATCAGTTGGAGCTCTTCTCCATGTATCACCCCTTGCAAATGTTATAGCTCCAGAGGGAACGGTATCCTAACTTGTTGGGAAGTCAGGCTATACCTACAGCTGTGAAGGGAAGGTATCCTGGATACCTACAGCTGTGAGGGAAAAGGTATCCTGACTTGTTGGGAAGTCAGGCTATACCTGAAGCTGTGGTGTGGTGGGGAATGGTCTCCCGAAGGATGTGGCAATCCTGCTCCTCTCTAAGAGAGAGTCATTACAGCTGAGCTCTGCTCATTCCCCTAAGGAAACTTCCCAGCAGAGGTATCCATTTCTTCTCATCTCTTGCCCAAGATGTTACTTCTTCTGCTTCACTCTGCTAAGCGGGAAACGCCTGCAGAAATGTAGCAACTTGCTCAGGCTCTGGTGAAAAGTTGTTACTTCTGTTCCACTCCCAAGGGAGTTTTCCAGCAGAAGTATCTGTTTCTTTTAATGCTCTGTTCCCACTAAGGGAACTTCCCAGCATAGATTCTGCTCCATGCCAGTGAAAGAAGATCTTTACCCAAAACTCTTTCAAGAAAGATATTTGTTTGGGAAGGAGGAACCCAGGAGAGTGGCTCTCTCTGCCAGGGTGGAGAAGGACAGCTGGTAACTGAACAGGCAGAGGTGCTTATATAGGGTTTCTTAGGGGCTGGAGTTTTTCTAGGAAGTTTTTCAGGCAGGGAGTTGGTTAGATTTTTGATCCACTTGAGCTTGGACAAGTTTAGATTAGCTAGATTTCATGCTCAGGGATTGGTTGGTTTAGTTGGTCAGGGGCAGAGTTGGCTCTGGTTTCAGGGCCAAAGTGTGTTTCTTTGGCTCTGGTTTCAGGGTTAGGGTGTGTTTCTCAGGTTCTGTGTTCAGGGCTAAATTGTTTCTTTCACTGGCTCTGGTTTCAGGTACAGGGTGGATTTCTTTCACTGGCTCTGGTTTCAGGGTCAGGGTGGGTTTCTTTTGCTGGCCCTTTTACCCTATACCCCCAACTAGGGGAAGAGAAATATTAGCACTCAAACTCCTGACTGACTAGCAGGTAGGCAATGGTAGACTTAAATACTAAAAAAATCGAGGTGTTTGGACACTAGGGCACTGAGCTGAGGGTGTGTGTGTCAAGGTTTAATGTTTTGTTGCATTCTAGGGGATTTAATGCTCCTACAAAATGTGGCCCAGATGCCTTAAAGCAATTTGCCACACCAAAGAGGGTGATATAAAAAAGGTAGTGAGTTGTGGCAACACTGCACTTGAGGCAGTTGGTAAATTGAGAGGTAAGATTATTTGACAAGGTTACGGGAAAAGCTGTAAGTGGCAGTTGTGAGCCAGTCCCAGGAGGAGCACACAGACAGTAATCCCCAAAGCAAGCAGATTGTGTAAGGAGCCAGTAGGCCAAGGTCAGAGTCTGCAGAAGGAGATAAAATGACAGGCTTGTATTATTTAGGACAGGGGAAGTTGAAGAGGTTATGACCCTGGAAGAGTGTTGAATCCCCTTCCTGCCTCCCCAGTATCCAGGGGTTCAGTAATCGGGATATATTTTCTCTGGATTTTAATTGTGCTCTCCGTGTGCCAGGAGTTGAGGAAATGGTAGAGCTTACTAATAGCATCCATTCCCCACCTGGGATCCCATGGGCTCATGATATAGGAGGTAGAGGGCCCCATCTTGTTGATACAAGAGGGAATTGGAATGAGAATATGTATGTACAAATGATATTGACTGCAAGACCAGTATGGGCAGTCTCCATATCTGTTTGGCCACTATTGCAGCCCAAGAAGAACCAGCTTCCATTCTGCAGACAGGGCTCAAAAGGAAAGTCCACAGTATATCAAAGCTAAGACTTTTTCTGTCTGAGGGGGTTAGGGAAAAAATAATCACATGCACTCTCTTGATGGTTTCATTTCTTTATTCTTTCATCCTTTTATTATGCTGTTGTCTCCTATGTTGCACTACTCTGTTGCTACCTCGTGGTGTGTTCTCTCATTGCTCCATTACATATCTCCATCCTATCATGTTTTTTTACAGTTTGTATGTCCCAACAAACTTTTTCAGGCAATATAAGAGTTCTAATTATCCAGGAATACCTGCAATCCTCATTTGGGACTAAAGAGTCAAATTATTTTCTGTAACCTTGACTAGTCAGAATTTATTTTCACAAATTGAGGTCAGGAATGGGTGCAAGGACTTAATCATTTGCCAACTAGCAATAATTGGGCTGTCTTTGTATTTACAACCTAGCCAGATAGTACAGCTGTGTGTCCTTGTGAATTAAAAATCAGAAATACTTATCTAAAAAACTGTTAGCAAGTTATCTGGTCTAATCTAAAGCTCTTTTGAAGCTTTGTATCAGCTTATGGTTCTCAGCCATAAAATTAAAGGAATTTGAGCCATTCTAGCTCCTAGTTTATCATTAATTTGAGCTATGGTCAGAAACAACTTCTTAGTGGAATTCAGTAGGCCCTCAGTGTGTCAAAATTATACAGCATCTTCCTGACAATCCACAGATATAAATGAACAGAAGATCGAGATGTTTTCATGAAATAAACACACTTCAATACAGGCACTGGGGGACTCCCCACATACATATACATTATATCAGATACCAAAGGTACAACAGAAGTGAAAGACATTCATTCTGCAGTCTGTTTTCTCATAAGCCTTGCTTGAATGAGATATATCCATCAGTGTTTTCCTTTTGATGGACTGACACCTGAACTTCAATTGTTGCCTGCTGTTCCTCTGACATGGATACTGGCTACTGGCAAGACAAGACACTCTTTGCAATAGCCTTGTGTCTGGTCATAGTGAAAGCAGACAAAAAGGTCAATAAATGAAGGAGAAATGGATATAAGGTAATGGAGATTTTAATTGGCTCCTAACAGCTTGCTATGGAACAATTTCCTAATCCTATTTGGAGGGACTGTTATAAGTGAGGGTTTCTTGAACCTCAAATCTCCACATGTAAGAGTTTCCCTGGACAGAAATGGTCAAGAGGCAAAGGAGGAAAAGTGTCCAATACAGTGGAGTCAAGCATGACTGTCAGGCTGAAGCCTCCTTCTTCTGGAATGAGGGGCAAGGTTGGTTGACTTTTGTGTCTTTAGAAACTTAAGGGAATAGGGTCCTGTTGGGGTTGATGTGTAGGAAGGGAAGTTATCTAGAGACAGATGAGTAAAGGGCTTGAGGTGAAATAGGTTAATCCAATGAGGGAGACTCTTAAGTTTAGCAGTTGTGGGGGTTATAAGAATCACCCTGAAGGGGCCCTGCTATTTAGGAGAAAGCGGAAGGAATGTTGGTCTAGAGGAGAGAGAAGTACCTGGTCCCCAATGCTGATTGGGGATGAAAAGGAGTTGGCATATGGCCAGGTTAGTCAGTGGACAGTAAAGTTCCATAGGACAGAATGGAGATGACAGAATAAGAGAGTGAGTAGGTGATCAGAGAGACATGAGGGTTTGGGTGAAAGACCAGGAGTCAGAACTAGCTATCTGTACTTGTGCTCAAACAATGAGGTGGGAAGAGGTCATTTGGGGAGAGCCCATAGCCTGAGAAGGGCCAGCAGTAGGAGCTTTATCCAATCAAGGTGAAGTTCTAGTTACAGTTTGACAAGGATATTTTCTAAAGAGCGGTTAGTTTGTTCTGTCTCTTCTGAGGACTGGGGATAGTATGGGTTATGGAAATGTGAAGGGATATTGGGGGCTTTGGATAGGGTTCGGGAAATCTGGGAAGTGAATTCAGGGCCAATGCCCAACTGGAGGGAGGCAGAGATTCCAAACTGGGGAACAATCTCCAGGAGGAGGAGGAGGTCAGAGACTGTCTGAGCCCATTTGTTAGTGATTGGGATGCCTCTATCCACCCTGAAATTGTGTCCACCAAGACTAGGAGGTACTTAATGCATCAGATTGTGGGCATGTGGGTAAAGTCAAATTGCCAGTTAGTTCTAGGGAGAGTGCCTCTGGCCTAATAAGTATGAAAAGGAAAGCTGTGAAAACTGGAGTTGGGGTTTGACATATGACAGATTTTACAAGATGCAGTAACAGCCCTTAAGAAATGCAAATCCTCGGGGATGGGCCTTAACTAAGTGAAACAAGGCTTGGCTATCAGGATGAAAGCAAGTGTAAATAGGACAGAATTTGTCAAGGGGTGATAGTAGGGATGTGGGTTGTAAAGCAAGGATGTTCTGTCATAGGTTGCAGCTCTAGTTGCTTCTTTGGCTTGGTTATTTTCCTCTGAGATGATGGACTTGTTGGTCTGGTGGGACTGGCAGTGGGCAATTCCTC
>CABHPQ010169070.1:23643-63177 GCA_902168405.1 Peromyscus aztecus | reverse complement strand
TCCTGGTTTCAGAAGCTCTAGCCAAAGTGTACCCTTGTGAGGTAAAGATTGTTCAATGTGACAGTTTCTCTCAGGCCTCCAGAATACTCCTTGATATTCCTGATATTACTCTGAACTTCCAAAATTAGGAAATGTATAAAATCTAAATAATCTAAAGACTTAGTATAGTTTCATCATTCTCATTTAGGGGAAAAGTTTCTATAGTCCTCATTTCAAGCTGGTATATTTTCACCTCTCCACATTATATGACCATGTTCAAATTTGTAATGTATAGAAAATATTGATTACTGTTTTGTATGTTGAATATTTACACTGCTGGCTTTGGTTTTTCTTAAGGATTCTTAGAAATTTGTGTTGTTATTCTCACTTCTCATTAAAACTCATTAAATGATTTGTCCAAAGAATCAAACTGATCAGCAATGAAGTCACCCTTTGAATTTAAGCTTCTGCTGAATCTGAATCTATCCATAATTTCAGCTTTTTAATATGATTTGCCTTTTTGTTTTCCAAAAGATATGGCAAATACAAAGGTTATGAAATGGGACAGGTTTATTTACAGCTGGACTATTTGGTGATTTCAAAACACACATGTTCACTCTGACTGTCAAAGGAATATGGAAAGGCTCATTTGAAGTCCTGAGTATCTGTTTGTTTGTTTTGTCTTTGTCTTCACAGATCATCTTGAGACTATAGTGTGGAACATGTACCTCAAAGTTGTTCATACAGGCAGTTCTTCCCTTTGAGCGATGCTTTGGGAGAAAATTATTTCATTTTTCCCAATACTTAATATCCCATTTGATAAGCTCTGTTAAAACCAGAAACATCTATTTTCTCTTTTCTATTTTCCCCAAACCAAATTTTCTCCAAATTAGATAAAATTCTCGGACAGAATGTTCATTGCTGCAATTATTCTCTAGATGTGTTAAGTTGTCTAGGATGAGCTCCATCCTCAAGTAGTTCACTGCAAAGGGACTCTTTGTCCCTCCTCATGCACATCATCTAGAATTCCCCTTTGTGGGAAGCTTTAGAAATATGGAGCATCCTTTGACATCTGAAATGACTCACATTGGCAATCACTCATCCTCTCAGGTTTGTGATGATTTTAGATGACAATTGCCAGTTAAATATCAACCGTGACTTATATAATTTGGTGAAATGATTGTTCTGGAACCATATACTCAGGGCTCAAATCCCAAATACACTCAAATTGTTTGATCCTGGATTTCTACAACAGAAGTGCTTAACCCTTCCGTTTTGTTTTGTTTTGTTTTGTTTTGTTTTTCAAGAATTCAGTGCCATAATGTAGGTAAAACACATGGAAATAACATGTCATGTATGAGGAAGAAAGAGGTAGGAAACAGGGAAAGGAAGAAGAAGAAAGACTGGAGGAGGTTAATCTTTATCTCCAGCTGCCTTTTCTAACTGTACTCCAAAAATACACTCTGTCATCCAATATGGCTCCATCAGTAAAACATTTCATACTCAAAAAGGGTGGAGCGATTGAATTGTGATGTTTCTTGAGGGAAGAAATGTACCATAGGATTTTCTTTGTTCAGATCCAGGGTCAAAAACACTTTGTGAATCAATTACTAGAAGAGTCAAGTTTATAGTAATCAAATTCTTCCTAGCATGTTCAGCAGCAAATGCTCCTGTCTTATAATGATTGTCTATCTGTTTTAAGGGTTATAAGTGATGACTTCTTTGCATATGACTAGGGTACTAAGCAGCTGACACTTTTGAGAATGGTTGAGCAGGAGAAAACTCTCCTTGATAACCTTGGGGTAAGAAACTATGTCTTGGGAGACTATGTTTCATCTGAGTGCAGTGCAGAAACAGCTGTGTCTTAAGGCTTTACCAACACTGTAGGGATCCAGGAGGATTTGCTTTAGTACTCCAGGTTAGAGTCAAGTTCCTTCTTGGAGTAACTCAATTATTTTTACATATGTGCATATCTACATTTCATCCAGCTGGATATAAAATCTGTTTCCAGTGCAGTGGGATTGGGGATTAAACCTTTCCTTTTTGTTTGTGAGTATGTTGAAGAAATCTCTGTGTAAAGAAACCAGAGAAACAGTGTTAGAATTTTCCATAATCTTGTCAACTTTTTTATTCTAGCTTGATTTGTTTTATTGAAATTATGTTTGGTTGAATCACTTGGCTTGTTTTTCGTTGTTTGTTTCTTTGTTTTTCAGAAAGAGTTTAACACTAAAACTTAAGTTGATGCTCCCCTATGCAACCAAAACTGGTCTCAAAGCAACAGCAATCCTATGTCTCTGTTCCTTGAGCTGTGGTGTTAAATCCATGAATAAACACACACAGCATTTCTACTCTTCGCCTGTTAGCAAACCCTTCCTTCTCTCTATAGAAGAATTTTTTTTTTGTTTTGCTGCTAAATCCAGGAGGCAAATGTTTCTAAGTCAGTGAGGAAGAAGTTCATTTTGTGATCTAAAATCACAATTGACTTAGAATGTTAAAAGAGATATAGTAGAGGTCCATGAAATATAGATGAAAAAATACATTTGGTAATCTCTAATCTCTCTTTGAAGCTTCGGTTTCATCTGGAAGAGGAATAAAGCCTTCCAAAATGTAATTTTTAGTTGCATTTGAGATCAGGCATGTTCATGTTTGTATCATAGTAAACTAAAATCTTATTTTCTATTTCCACAGAAATCTTCAAAGGATGAGCATGGGAAATCATTCTACAGCAGCAGCTGTGTTTGTGTTGGTGGGATTAACACAGCAGCCAGAGCTCCTGCTGCCCCTTTTCCTCCTGTTCCTGGGAATCTATGTGGTAACAGTCCTGGGAAACCTGGGCATGATCCTGCTCATCACAGTCAGCCCACTGTTGCACACTCCCATGTATTATTTCCTCAGCAGCTTATCCTTTGTTGATCTCTGCTATTCCACTGTCATTACACCAAAAATGCTAGTGAACTTTCTTGGGAAGACAAATTTGATCCTCTATTCTGAGTGCATGGCTCAGCTCTTTTTGTTTGTGATCTTTGTGGTGGCTGAGGGTTACCTCCTGACTGCTATGGCATATGATCGATATGTGGCCATCTGCAGACCACTGCTGTACAATGTGATCATGTCTTCTAGGCTCTGTTCCCTGTTAGTTCTGGTTGCCTTCATCCTAGGCCTTTTGTCCGCCATTGCACACACAAGCGCTATGATGCCACTGAGCTTCTGTAAATCTCACATCATAAGCCATTATTTCTGTGATGTCCTCCCCCTCCTCAACCTCTCCTGCTCTAACACACATCTCAATGAGCTTCTCCTCTTCATCATTGCAGGATTCAACACTTTGTTTCCCACCCTATCTGTTACCATCTCCTATGTCTTCATCTTCTGCAACATCCTTCGTATCAAGTCATCAGAGGGCCGGTCCAAAGCCTTTGGAACCTGCAGCTCTCACCTCATGGCTGTGGGAATCTTCTTCGGGTCTATCACCTTCATGTATTTCAAACCTCCTTCAAGTAATACTCTGGAGGAAGAGAAGGTGTCCTCTGTGTTTTATACCACAGTGATCCCCATGCTTAACCCATTAATTTATAGTTTGAGGAACAAAGATGTGAAGAAAGCATTGGGCAGATTCTTGGTGAGGAGATAAGTCTTACATTTGGCAAATGATAGATGTGAGAAGAGAATTGTTCTACTGAAAATATGATCTTTCTATTTATTTTTACTTCACCCTTGTAATATGTCCTTATCAATATTTGTGGTTCTGGGGTTGACATCAGAGCAACCTGTATATTAGGCAAACACTATATTTCCTGACTACACCCATATCTATTTAAGTTGTTTTACAATGTATTGTTGATTCATTTTTTCAAATAAAATGGAAATTATTAAAGCATTTATTAGTGCATTGAGAGCATCACTGATATTTTTATCATATAAATGAAATAACAATTCAGATTTTTCTCTAATGTCAGTCTTCCCCTTTAGTGTTCAATCATTGCTTATCGATATGTTTCTATGTCTGTAGTTCTGTCGTAAGTGGTGTGGCTCCAGGTATCCTTCCACTATATATGAATAACTATGAGTGGATATCTGTTGTGTAAGCTCAGTAGAAGTAGTCTTAGTTTCTTTTAGTTCATGAGTACAATGATTGTGTTACAGAGGATATACATATACTGCCTTTCTTCCTATCTTCTCCCTCTTGAATTCCCTCTGTCCTGTATCTGAAATGTTTCTTGAGCTTTAGAGAGCATAGTAGTACAAGTGACTTGCTTAAGCTTCAGATCTTATCGATCACTTATTCTCAGCATCCCAGGCAGCCATGAGTCTCTATTTACCTACCACAGTTCAGTGTAAATGGAAACTTCTCTCATTAGTGTTTAGAGGAGCTTTTGCCAAAGGGTATAAAAATAAATATTTAGAGAGCAGTTTGGAATTATGTCTATTAGGATAATTGGTTATTTGTCATAATTTTGTTCCTTCACTCTAGATAATAACACAGGGTGCATGAAAAATACCAAAGTACTCTGTAAGAAACCTTAGCATAAATCTAAATCCAGAGCCTTGCCTCAGAAATATAGAAATATTTTTTAAAAAGCAAAAATGATTTTACCATGTGATATAAGATGTATATGCAATAAGTGAAGGCATTAGGGCACCAGTGATCTTTGTTAATATATTATGGATTTACAAAGGATATTTTGAGCACCACTTGGATGAAAGCCAACCCCTGATCTCGGCCCTACCTTTACTGCACAAACAATTGGCCATTCTTAATTGATACCTCAATAAGGATAATGTTTACTTTTTTTAGCATTAACTGTTGACGCACACTTATATCCAGCACTAGGAAGAAGTGAGAATGTCACCAGATCAGTAACTGTTAACCATATAATTGAAAGATTTAGAGTCTTTAAAAGGTTAGTATCACTACCACCAAATTTGCATTAAAAGTTGCTATTTTGTGTTTAATGTATCTTATGGTCCACAGTTCCATTTTCTCTGGAAAAAAAGTAATTTATTATGCTCTTGAATGTCTGCTGCACACTTAAAAATGCTTAAAATCAACATGATTATAAAAAGATAATAAGAAATAAAAACACCAAAATACTAAAAAGAAAAGTGGCTTATTGTTGTAATTAGAACTAAATGGAACTCTTGGAAATAGGTAAGAAATGTGTAATTATTGAAATTAAAAGGCAGATAAGAAAATTTTTACATGGATCTGAGGAACATATGGTGCCCAGAAGAGTATCTAAAATAACAAAAGACAGTGGTGTGTGTGTGTGTGTGTGTGTGTGTGTGTGTGTGAGAGAGAGAGAGAGAGAGAGAGAGAGAGAGAGAGAGAGAGAGAGAGAGAGATCTGAAAGCTCCAAACAGAGAGAACTAGCAAGTCTTTCATTGGTTCATAATGGCCAAGAGTGACTCCAAACATTAAAAGGAGACATAGATTCTTACACATGTTAAAAATAAACCTCAATTACATGAGGCTATATAAATATCATAGAAAAGTGTAATATTTTGAAAGAAAATAAAAACATACTCATACATGTATATAGAATTTCTGAACATTTTCCAACCTGCTACCCTCTTTTATACACTCTCACTCCTAAGCCAGAGATCATCTCTCCTCTCCCCTTCCCAATTAGTCTCCCTTCTACTTTCATTTCTTTCTTTTATTTGTTTTCTTGATATAATGAACTTAATTATGTTGCTCACAGGAGTATCAACCTAGAATCCTACAGACATGGAGGCTGACATTCATTAATAATCATGAAATACAGACATTCTAATACATAAACTAGGGCATTTACTTCACTAGCAAGATCTTCTCACTGAAACAGTGAACAGATAAGCACACTTTAGAAGTAGGAGCTAGGAATGAATGAAAGAACATAAAACAACAAGATATGGAATGAAGTTGATGAACATGTAGGTAAATTTAAAATGGCATTTTCCCAAGAAAATAAAAGAAACATTGAGCATATTTCATAACAAACTGACATTCATTGTCAGAGAGCAAAAAACACACAAAGGGAGATAGATTAGAGTCATAGAAGTTGCTAACCCTTTAATTATTTGAGTGGAAGTTATGCACAGATTAAAGCATTGGTAATTCAAGAGTACTCACAAAATTCAGGGGAGACTTCTGAAATGTGAGAATTTCAAATGTGAAAAGAAAAAAGGAAATACAAACAAATCGTATTTAATTTAATAAAAAGAATGTAAGTGAAAAATGCCTGCTAAACAGAAAGCACAGTAAAGAAAACACATTATTACTAGAACCTAAGATACACGAATAACAGTGACAAAAATGAATGAAACAACTCCATTATTCACAAGACTAATATTTTACCATAAAACAACAATGTACTAATGTAAATGATGAGGAAAAACACTATAGAGCAAATAAATATTACAATAAAGTGGAAAATTAGAATATATTTAGAACTGACTCTGACACATGCCACAAAATTGTACAACACAGCTAAGGTAATGCTTAGAGGCATGTGGTGGTTTGAAAGAAAATGGCCCCAAAGGGAGTGGCACTGTTAGGAGGTGTGGCCTTGTTAGAGGAAGTGTTTCACTACAGGGGGCTTTGAGATCTCTTTTTTCTTAAGATTCCCTCAGTGTGACAGACAGTTGATTTCCTGTTGTCTGCAAGATGTAGAAATCTCAGCTCCAGTTCCACCTCTGCCTGCATGCTGCCATGTACCTTGCCATGATGATAATGGACTGAATCTTTGAAACTGTAAGAGAACCCCATTAATTAAATGATTTCTTCATAAGTGTTGCCATGGTCATGGTGTATTTTCATAGCAATAAGAAACCCTAACTAAGACAAGGCTAATTTCATTGAGCTAATTTTCTTTTTAAAGAAAAAACTCTGACTTTAATATGTTAAAGTTAGATAGTAAACAACAGTATACACTAAATTTTACTGAAATAATGATATAGTATTAATATTATTTAATAATAACGATTTAATAACAATATAATATTAAGGGTACTATATAATTTAAATGATAAATATTTAGGAGAAGCTGGACCAAGTGGCACATACCTGTACTCTCAGTTCCTGGAAAGGTGGAGATAGAGGACAGTCAAACTACAAAGTGAGTTAAAGGTCAGCTTCAACAATTTAGTTGCAGCCTGTTTCAAAATAAAAAGTAAAAAGAAAATTCAAGATATATAAAGCTCAATGGAGAGCAATTGTCTAGAATATCCTGCCTACATTCAATACAGTGTGGTCAAGCAAATGTATAATGTATGTGTATATATATATATATATATATATATATATATATACATTATATATTATCAGAATTAGCAGATATGCATCATATATCTTTAGGATATCATGAAATTGGAAAATACAGATGAGAAGGCAAATTTTCAATGAACCATTACTTGTCAAACTATGATTTTAAATGGACTGAATAAACTTATAATCAACAAAGAAATAGATGGCTTAGAACACCTAGATCTCAGTCTCATATGCTAGGCAAAGTTTTATATTGAACTTCTAATAAACTGTAAAATAATATTATTTCATGCTTTTAAAAAAAAGTTTGGCTATCTTCATACTTTAAAATAAGTTTACCAATATTGTCATCCCTGATATCATATATAAATATACAAATAATATTAAGTGGACCAAGCATATTTCATTTGTAAATTTAGTAATACATACATTAAGTGTGTGTATGTATGTGTGTGTCTAAGTATTCAACAATTAAAGAAGTAGTAGCCATGAATTAAAGAAATTAAAAAATTAAAGGGAGAAAGGGAAATACATAATGGATTTTGGAGTGAGAAAAGAAAGGGGAAATGTTATAAAAATGTTTTAAATTAAAAACTAAAAATAAAAATACAAAACTCTTTAAAGGACAGTTGCACACTGGAAGTCACAGTGATTATGAAAGCATGTGCAAGACTTGTGCAAACCCAAGCCAGCCACATCCTAGCATGGAAAGGGGAGCTAAACACAAACTCCTACCCCTAGCCTCGGAACTATTGGCAATTGTTAGCTGCTAGGGAGGGAGAGACCTTTTTCTCTTAAAATGTAGCACCTGAGAAGTCAACCATACCAATGGAAGACCACTCATAAGATTATGTGTGCATCACCAATTAATCTTGGGGTTGTAACAAATAAACAAACAAACAAACAAACAAACAAATAAATAAAGCTGACACAAAGTTATGTCAATAGGAAATGAGGGGTTCATCCCAAAAGATTTTGAGGGGTCTGATTATGAACAAAACACTCTCAAAGAACTAATTAATGTTTTAAATTGAAGCTAAGTATGGTGGTGCATGCCTTCTTTGGAGGATGGGCAAGGAATACCAGGAGTTTTAGGTGAGCTTGGAAAACAATAAAATCCTGGCTCAGAATATGTTTTGTTTCAACCAAGTAAGAAAATATGAGAAAGGGATCCTAGGAGCAAGATCTCACATATTTTGAGTGGCCAATGGTTTCACACAATGTTAAGCATTATGTGGATCTAGGTCATAAAGCAGAAAGTTGGAATTTGAACAAGTAGTTTAAACTAATTAAATTCCTGAGGCAAGTCTTATCTCACAGGAAAGGATGCTCTAATTACACTTAGTGTTTTAGCAATAGTAGTTGAGGCCCTGTGCATCTTCACAGATGCTGTGATAGAAATATATAGACCACTGAATAGGAAAATCTATTATTCGCGAGAGAATAAATCCCTTTAAGACTGACTGACATCTACTAGAGTAGAAACCAGATAAATAAATAAATAAATAAATAAATAAATAGATAGATAGATAGATAAATACATAAATAGATAAATACATAAATACATAAATAAAATTGGTAAATACTAGAGTACTATAGGAAGACAGCATGGGATATATTACTGAGTTATATTAATAGTGTTCAATCCCTGAGGTAGTGAAATGTTACTGAGATCATTAAAACCCTTGTTTGCTTTCTTTATTAATTGTGTATTACACAGGGGCCAGATCTTCAGAGAGTTTGTGCACCTTTGGGAATGGATTACTGGTATATTTCTAAATCGAAGATCAACATTTCCAAACAATGTAAGTTCTCTGTGTTTGAAGCAAACATCTTAAGGTAAGTAGATTCAAATTTCTCAGAAGGATGAATAAATTTTTAATTACATCTGTGTGGTACTGTTCAAGTTGTCTTAACAATTGTTCATCCATACTGTAGTTTCACCTTACTAAACATAACACTTTCCATATCATACTTTGAAAATTAAATTAAAACCTACATTGCCTCATTTAATTCTCTAAAAGGAATTCCACACAATATATTTACTACCGAGGTAATTAATATGTAGTTAATGACTAAAATAATCCAAAATTTGAAACCATATTTCCACAGTGATGTTAAAATTCTTAACATTGTGCTATATCATTTGTGATATAGCATTTGTATTTTAGATTATATTCACTTACTGTTTATGTGACTACAACACAACCATCTCATAAAAAACCAACAGCTCTAAAATCATAGCATAGAAAACTGAAATCATGGATTTAACATATTGTCATTTTCTCATTGTCTGCCTGACTGTACACTGTTCTAGTCATATGTTTAAAAGTGAGGGTTTTATAGGAATTATTTCCCTATTTTCTGTTAAACAGAGGAGCAACACTGCAACTTTTATTTTCATTTTAGACACATATTTCATTTCTCTCACTTTCTGTCTTTATCTGTATCTCTGACTGTCTGTCCATCTGTCTATCCATCCATCCATGTATCTCTCTCTCTCTCTCTCTTTCTCTCTCTCTCTCTCTCTCTCTATATATATATATATAAATATATATATATATGTGTGTGTGTGTGTGTGTGTGTATACGTATACATATACATATATATATAACTGTTTTTATATGCTGATTATTTCATAGGAAACTTAATAGACCTTGTGAGCATCTGTATTCTTACATATTAGACATTATTTTTCTTGGATACTCATCATGTATATCAAGAATTGTCGCAGACAAGTGATCTATCTAATACCATTGCATATTATTGAACTACAAAGACAGTAGAATTGTGGGTGCCAAAACAGGGGAGGAAAAAATAAGTCAAAAATCAATATCTCATTCTCTACCTACAGAGAGCACATGTCCGATGCAATTGAAAGTTGCTCATTTTCACTTCCATTGTATATAATATTTTATTGCCAGTCAAAGATTACATATATAATATCTTATATTTCTCATCTGTGACTTCCACTATGGTTTACTTAGGTAGGAAGTTTAAATATTATGTCAGGCTCTCCTACCTCTTTGAGATGGCAATGTCAAAACACATTCATATAAATTATATTTACATGAACTATTTTGAAATACCTCTGTGTACTATAACACTACCAAATTTTCTGAGATCTAGATAAATTTGAAGTTAGATAATTATGATTCTACTGATTTTTCAATTGATTTGGTAGCCCCCTTTCATTGCTGTTAAACTGTTCTTCTTACAATACTCAGCTGGGCTTAAGGACTTTCACATGTCTCCCTAAATCTTTCTAAGTTTGCTCTTTTATTTTGACCTCTTGTATTTGCAACAAAAGTATTTCCTAAGAAAGAAAGGATGCTAAGAGTGAGTAAGCATGAGTGGAGAAGAGAATGAATCTTTGTACATGGATGTTATGATCTCCATATTGGTTTTGTATAGATATTTTCTGATATTGTTTTGTAAACCTGAGGTTTTAACTCACTAAATAAGCATCTTCATATAAGGGAGATGTTCCTGCTCATCTTCTATTGGGCTCTGCCAAAACATACAGTGATAGGGTTTGTTTGCTCCATCAGATGAGCAATTGAATCCTCAAAATCATCTGTAGTTTATCTGGATGACTCTTCCTTACAAAAGGAAATCCAGC
This sequence comes from Peromyscus aztecus, assembly GCA_902168405.1. Taxonomy (NCBI): domain Eukaryota; kingdom Metazoa; phylum Chordata; class Mammalia; order Rodentia; family Cricetidae; genus Peromyscus; species Peromyscus aztecus. The sequence goes on along the minus strand of CABHPQ010169070.1, from coordinate 52,330 downwards.
CAGTAATGTTTGCACCTAACCAAAACTGTGGTACTTATTAAGTGCCACAAACTGCTGTATGCCTCTTTCTGCTGTGCTGCATGGTGTAATGGCCTTTCAATCGGTATAAATTAAAAATCTCTCAGTCTGATTCATATGGTTAACTGATCGAGTTCAGAGCATCCATTTGAAGATACTCCACTCTAAACAGGACTGAACACCTTAGTAACTCTGAAAATATCCTAAAAGTGTGGTCCTTTTTGTTTTGTTTTCTGGGACAGGACTTTGTTCTACATCCCAGGCTAGAGAATCACTTCTTTTTTTCATGATTCAGATTCATTACTCTATTTTTGAAGATAATATCCTATTGTATCAAGTGCAATAATATGTCATCAAATCTTGCTCTAAAATATACAGATACACTGAATACTTTTAATAAGTTGTAGAAGGATTTCAAAAACATACTGAAACAACTTTCTCTACTCTTTTTTAACTTTAAGAATGCTTTTCATACAAAATAAAGGTAGTTTATCTATAGTAAACATGAATGTATTCTCAATTTATTTGTCTTTTTTTAAAAAAAATATATAACTTAAAGCCATATCAATTTCCTGACATATTTTCTCCTTTTGTAAATTTAGAAACATTTTATCTTATTATAGTAATTGGATATGCATGGATGTTTTGTCTGTGTGTATGTCAATGCATCATTTGCATGCCTGGTGCCTGCAGAGGTCAGAAGATGAAACTCTGGAACTGGAGTTGTAAATGGGTGCAAGCTTGCAGGTGGGTACAAGGAGTCCTCTGGAAGAGTAGTCTGCACTCTTAACTGCTGTGCCATCTCTACCATCTGCAGCGACTGTTTCAAAGCAAAATTACTCATTAAAAATTATCAACACAAACTTTTATAAAGCATGTATTTCAACTATATTTGAACTTTAGGAGATACTAAACAAAAATCAAGAAAGCATGCAGTTCTGATCTAATAGATTAGAAAGAAAGGTCAGTGAGAAGTTGGCTTCAAATGTTGCAAGGAAAAAAGGTACATGAAGGAAACATTGATTTATTGGTGTTTTAGATATTACACCTGGAAGTCAGCTCTACTTTGATCTTTCAAGAACAGTGCTGGCCTCAGCTATACTTTATGGTCAAACAATAGTAGCATATTTCTCTTTCCTACATCCATACCAAGGAGAATGCCTTAATCTAGTCTAGATTTCTCTTCTGAGAAGAGATGTGAAAGATTTCAAGTCTAGGGTGATTAGACCAAGTTCTATAGTCTTTTATTTTAAATGCAGACTCACTTTAATTGTGTCTGTGCTCCCAGTTTAAGAGATTCACTTTATTGTGTGGGTGCTCTCAGGTTTAGTGATTGTGATGTTGACTCATATAAAGCATTGAGAAATTGAAAGAGATTGTTTTTAGATTATCTAAGCTATAATGGAAACTAAATTTCACAATGTTGATGGTTCCTTTGGCATGTACTCAGATGAAAAGGATAGGTAGACTCATTTTAATTATACAAATACAATAATTGGTCTGACTTTGTGCTTATTGTTATCTGAAGTACTTACATAGTTAAGGGAAAGGGAAATGCTGTCATTATATTTCAATTTTACAAAATAAAAGAAGTAATTTAAAAAACTGTTTATGAAATACAAAGAGGTAAGGGAAATGAGGTTATCAGATATGCAATCCATCAATAAGAATCAGAAATTAATAGTGACCATCAAACTTTTCTCTCCATTCTCCTTATAGGCAATATTTTATAAGTACTGGCTACAATGAATGACTCTTCAGTGACTGACTTCATCCTTGAAGGGCTAACAAAACGTCCAGAGCTTCAGGTCCCACTGTTCCTCCTGTTTCTTGCAATATATGTGATCACAGTGGTGGGAAACTTGGGCATGATCATTCTAATCACCATCAGTTCTCAACTTCACTCTCCAATGTATTATTTTCTTAGTCATTTATCCTTCATTGATCTCTGCTACTCCTCTGTCATTACACCTAAGATGTTGGTGAACTTTGTGTCTGAGAAGAACATCATATCCTTTTTGGAGTGCATGACACAGCTTTACTTCTTCCTCATTTTTGTCATTGCAGAAGGCTACCTCCTGACAGCCATGGCCTATGACCGCTATGTTGCCATCTGTAGCCCACTGCTTTACAACATTGTCATGTCCCAAAGGGTCTGTTCCATAATGATGGCTGTGGTGTACTCACTGGGTTTCTTTGGGGCTACTGTCCATACCACACGCATGACAATGTTGTCCTTTTGTGGGTCTCATCTTGTCAGCCATTATTTTTGTGACATTCTGCCCTTGTTGTCTCTGTCTTGCTCCAGTACCCATATCAATGAGATACTGCTATTTATTATTGGTGGAATTAATACCCTAGCTCCTACACTGGCTGTCATCATCTCTTATGCTTTCATCCTAAATAGTATTCTTCGCATCCACTCCACTGAAGGACGTTCCAAAGCCTTTGGTACCTGTAGCTCCCATATTATGGCTGTGGGAATCTTCTTTGGGTCTATAACATTCATGTATTTCAAGCCACCTTCCAGTAATAATATGGAAGAGGAGAAAGTGTCTTCTGTGTTCTATACCACAGTGATCCCAATGCTGAATCCCCTCTTATACAGCCTGAGGAACAAGGATGTAAAGAATGCATTGAAAAGGGTGGTTGGGGGAAGGCAGTCATCCTAAAATTGGAAGATGAAAAGTAATGAAAGAAGAGAAGTTCTCATCATTTCTTTGTATTTTTTTCTTTCCTCCAGAAAAAGTCATCATTATTTGAGAAATGATTATTTTATGTTTGAGAATATCTGAGGCATGTTTGTGCATTATCAAGTAATATAATTTACTGATGGATAGTATAATCCTTGTTAATGTTGAAATGGAATAGAACTTGATGAAAGAGGAAGGATTGGAACATTGTAATATTTTGATTATAATAAAAAACACTGCTCTCACTGGCTGGAAAGTAAGATATCATTGCTATGTTCGTAAAAATGTCTTCCTGAGTGTTGGGTACATGAACTCATTCATATAAATACTTGTCCATTTATTGCTATAAGATAGAGGCTGGAGTGATGTAAGCACACAGCAAGGCATCCCAGCATCCTCAAATAGCCCAGAGCTATTTGTATATCTCTTCTCTTGTAAGAGTGAAGTGCAGTCCAAGCACCAGTTTGGATCTGCTTAATTTATTTTTAAATATGTCTCTAGATTTGTTGCTTAAGAAGTTCCTGTAAATTTAAGCCACCACATATAAGGAAATCATTGCAACAACCGTAAAATGTCATTACAGAGTTTAAGGCAATGCTTTGTCATTTTGTCAATACTTCCTTATGAAGAGTGATTTTCATCACATTGTATATCATAATATAAGCTGTGTGTAGAGAAAAAGAGTTGCTGTGGTGGAAGAAATGTCACTTAATGTACTAGATGATTGCATAGAAATGAGAAATGTGTTTAAAAAAAAAAGCCTTGGTGTCTCATGAGAGCTGCTGGTAGCAAAAGGCCATGGGAGTATATAGCAGGTGACAACTAGTGTTCAGAAGATCAGCCTATCAGAACCAAGGGTTCTGGTAGAGGAAACTGTCACATAAGGTGTTTTGGTATTACTGCCTTTTGAATGAATTGGTTGTTTCTTATAAACTTCTTATGCAATAACAGGTATGGTAGCTTCCCATTACCATGCATTTTCATAAAATATGTACATGTAATCTCATGATTACATCTCAGTCTTATGGGCACATGTATCTGTGAGTGGTTAGGAAGATGGCTTTTTATTTAGCTGTAAAATTTTGATATATAGAAAATATACTAGGATATGCTTCATCACCAGATCCATTGTCCCATGAAACTATAGACACTTAAAGCCTGCTCTGTTCCTTTTGCTCAGACTAACACAGAAAAAATAATCTCTCCTCAGTCTAACACAAACTGCAGTGCATTTAGTTCAATTTTTCCTCAGAGTAAGTTCAAACTAGACTAAAGGCCTTTGTATATTGATCATTTGTTTAAAACTTCACAGTTATGCACAAGGTCAGAGTTGCAGGTGTCTACCAAGGCTACTAACACAAAACACCCTTAGAAAAGCCTGCCAATTATTCACTTACCAAGTCTTCTGACAAAAAGCTATGTCTGGGATTTTGTGGAACTGGGCACTGAGCCCCCTCCCTCTGGTCCTGAGATCTTGGAACCTTGCATTACCATGATAATGGCTCTGCTCCTTACTGTCTATTCAAGGAATGTGCTATGGCCTTGAGGGTTTTCTAACTTTTCTCAGGATTGCAAGGAGTCTCTAGTTAGAAATGTGAAAAGTCAGGCAAGAGAAAGGATGTGAGGCAGAGAATTAGCTTTCATAGAACAGTAAAGTACACCAACTGTAAGAGCTCCGCATATATAGATTCAGTTGGTATCCCTCATCCCTCAGATTAGAATCCCAGACATTTGTAGCATCTCTTTTGGACTCTGGGATGAATCTCCATGGGGCAGGTACATGGGAGGAATTCACTAGGTGTCCTAAAAATGAAAGCATATTCTACACCTAAACCTCTTGTATTGAGAGAAACTGAAAGTGTTTTCTGCAGATTATCTGTATCTGTTGTTGTTTTTCATCCTTCATGTGTCCCTTGAGTCCTTTGGTTGCAGTTTTACACCCTCATCACATTGTGTTTCAAATGAAAAAGTACATATTTAGTGTGGTTAAATTTAATCAGGCTTCTTACAAATAAAAAGATACTTAAGACTGAAGATTTCTCCAAGGTACCCAAGAAAAAACTGTATCTGTAAAATGTCTCTTTACACCAAATAAAACACCATATTAGGAAAGCATCCTGGAAGTGGAAGAGGAGGCAGGAAGAGTAGAAGAGTCAGACAGGATGGAGAACTCTTAGGTCAGGAGGCCTTCGAAATGAACTCATAGAGACAGAGGCTGCATGCTCAGGGCCTGTAGGAGTCTGCAACAGAGCTGAAAGGAGAAGTTGACACATGCCCCACCCTAGCCTAGAAGCTGTCTCCAGTTGATAACCAGTTACAAACCAAAGTTTGGTTTTGGTAAGGGAGTCTCCCTGGGAAACAAACTACTCTTAAAGATAGGCCCCTTTCCTAGCAGTAGATGCCAATAGAAAATGAACTCAGTTGTATCTTTGGTCATTCTTGTCTCATAATGCTGTGCCAGGGCTTTTTAAAACTTAGTTTTTAATTTATATCATGCAGATATACAGGTCCTTGGCATATATATTATGGCTTCCAGCTTAGTATTTTTCTGAGATTTCTGAGTATGCAAATGAGTGGGTCTCTGCATCTCTTCTCTATTTCTTGTTCCCTTTCTTCAGCTCTTTTCCTTCTGTTTGTTTAATTTGTCCTATTTAATTTTTTTTTAAATCTTATCTCCTGTTATTGTTATCCCTTAGAAGCCTGTTTGTTTTCTAATGTGAGACAGCAAGGGGTGAATTCAGATAGGAGGGGAGATTGGGAGTAATTGTTAGGAGTAGAGGGAAGGGGAACCCTACAGGATCTATTATATGGAAAAATATATTTTCAGTAAATGAAATTAACAAAAAGAACAAAAGCAATCAGGGCTGTGTTTGATCTAAGTGCTTGGATGCTGAGGAAAGATAATTTAAAGCTGAGTCCTTGGGCTACACAGCAGAATTCTTCCTCAATAAGCACAACAAGCTACAAATAATGAGAGAATGAGATAACAAGAAGAATTTTCTGTATAATAGTGGGATGACAAATCTCTAAACATATTTTTGAAGGAAAATCTTCAAAATCTCAGGGTATCTGCTCGTGAGACAATGGGAGAGCTTGAGTGTTTCTGTCTCAGCCACATGGTAATTATTCCTTGAGTGCCTAAGACCTTGTTTACTTCCTCCTCAAGAACTAAGTTCCTCTCTCAAGGCTGTTCAAATAAACTGTCAACAGTTTTGTTTTGTTTTGTTTATGTTACTCAAAGCCAACCAAAAGAAATTCCTTTATGTATGAAAAATAAAATAAAATCCTAGTCAAGAACCAGCAATTAACATCTGACTTAATTTTGCATCTTCCTAGATAACTTGTGAGTACATAATATGACCTTCTTTTCAACCATCACTACTCTTGGGACAGTTGTCAACTTGAGTCACAGAAGTCATTCTTACAGGCTGTTTTTGAATGCTGGAGACTTTAGGGGATTTGTGTACATGTGAATATTTTCTACTTCAAATAAGTACAAAGTCTCAGAAGCATCATATAAAAGCTCCACATTACACCACACTCATGGTGTACACCATTAGGGTTCTGGGAAGCTAGAGGGTATCTGTGTCAGGACACTGATAGTTTGTTTTATTAGATGAATATCAATAATTCACTTGAACCAAAAAATATAATTTCAGCCCATGACACTAATGTGTGTATGAAAGCAGGAGGCATTTGTTTGAATGTCATAATAATTATCTGTTACATGAAAAAGAAAACAAGCAAATTCTAATAAATTTTCTTTCTGTGAAGTTCCTAGGTAAGTGCCTAGTTTATGGCAACAGTCTGTTAGAGGAACAGTTGGCATAAGAACCATGTTCACTCACATGCAATACCTCAGCTTTACCTAGAAGTATTTGTTTCAGTATTCTGTCTAGTAGATAATGTCTTCCTGTCTCTTTTCCTATCATCATTTCTTGTTACTATTTTATGACTATGTCACACAATCTGAAGGAATGATTCTGAGTCCAAATTTAACCAGCCGTGGTACAGAGAACCTCACTGGAGTTTCCATGACTCTGAAGCTTTTGATTTCCTTAAGCACCTCTGTAGAATGTGTTTATTAGTACCTCTGTATCTTGCTCATTAACCTACACATATCTCTCAGAATAAACAAGCAAGGGTAAAGTCAACCTTAAATAAATCATCTCTTGGTAAACTTAAATTCCTGCCTCCTTAATGGTGAAGCAATCATCTCAGACCATGAAGAGAGAGACCATTAATCCATCCACCCCAAACAGTCCTTTTTTTTGTTTCCTCCTGGTTTCAGAAGCTCTAGTCAGAGTATACCCTGTAAAATAAAGATTGTTCAATGTGACAGTTTCCCTCAGACCCCCAGAATACTACTTGGTACTACTGATCTTACTCTGAACTTCCAAAATTAGGAAATGTTTAAAATCCAAATAGTCTAAAATGTTAATATATTTTCATCATTCTCATTTAGATAAGAGTTTAGGATGAAGAAGAAATACACAAATCTATAGTCCTCATTTCAAGCTGGTGTATTTTCACCTCTCCCCATTGTGTGACCATGTTCAAGTTTTTTAGTACATTAGAAATAACTATTACTGTTTTATATGCTGAATATTTACATTGCTGGCATTGATCATTCTTAGGGATTCTTAGAAAGCCGTATTGTCATTCTTATTTAACTTTAAAACTTATTCAGTGGCTTTTCCAAAGAGTCAAACTGATCAGTAAAGAAGTCACTCTTTAAAGTTAAGCCTCTGCTGAATCTGAATCTATCCACAATTTTAGGTTTTTAATCTAATTTGCCCTTTTGTTTTCCTAAGATATGGGGAATACCGGGGTTATGAAATTGGACAGCTTTATTTCCAGCTGAATTATTCCATGATTTCAATACACACATGTTCACTCTGACTGTCAAATAACATGGAAAGGCTCATTGGAAATCTTGAGTATCTGTTTGTTTCTTTTGTTCTTTGTCTTCACAGATCATCTTGAGACTATAGTGTGGAACATGTACCTCAAAGTTGTTCACAAAAGGCATTCTTTCCTTTGGGAGATGCTTTGGAATAATCTTTAACGTTTTCCTAAAATATTTAATATTCCTTTTGATAAGCTCCTTTAAAGCCAGAAACATCTATTTTCCCTTTTCTGTTTTCCCCAAAACAAATTTTCTCAAAATTAGATAAAATTCTGGGACAGAATGTTCATTGCTGCAATTATTCTCTAGATGTGTTAAGTTGTCTAGGATGAGCTCCATTCTCAGGTAGTTCACTACATGGGACTCCTTGCCCATCCTCTAGAATTTCCCATTATGGGAAGCTTTAGAAATCTGGAGCATCCTTTGACATCTGAAATGACTCACGTTGGCAATCACTCATCCTCTCAGGTTTGTAAAGATTTAGATGACAAATGCCAGTAAAATATCAACCATGACTTATATAATTTGGTGAAATGATTGTTCTGGAGACACATACCCAGGACTCAAATCTCAAATACACTCAAATTATTCAATTCTGGATTTTTACATCACAAATGCATAGCTCTTCGTGTTTGTTTGGTTTTTCTTTTTAAAGAATTCAATGTCATAATACAAGTGAAGCATATGGAAACACTTGTAATGTGCAAGGAGAAAAAAAAACATGAATTGTATAATTGGAGACCTTAGTTTTTACTGGGTTGGACTGTGGTCCCTATGAACTTGATTTACCAAGGATTATAATTAAGCTGTTACTCAGAAAACACTTCATTTTCTTACATACTTTGCTAAGTCAAAGGAAGCAGACATGCAAACGGAGGTAAACTCCTGAAGGACATCCAATTATCCGTGTAGATCTGCTCCTATAATATAAAGGGTTTTGTTTAAAATGAAACCAACACATCCATGAGGAAACTCCATGGTTTGATTTCAATATTTGTTATGTGTGCCCCATCATGGGAAAATGGGGAGAAGCTGTGAGGAGTAGGGGAAAATGAAATCATAATCAGGATATATTATATAAAAAAATGTATTTTCAGCAAATGAAATTAAAAAAGAAAACAAAGAAGTTGAGAGCCTGTGTAATTCAAGCACTTGGATACTGAGCCATAGAATTTTAAATTTGAGTCCTTGGGCTCCACAACAAGATTCTACCTCAAAAACAACAACAACAAAACTATTAAAAAATGTAAGAGAGGAGGAAAGTGAGAAAGTGTAGGGTATCTGTGTCTAATGGTGGAGTGACAATTCTCTAAATATGATGTTGAAGGAAAATCTTCAAAAGCACAGTGTGTCTGGACTTGACCCTGGGGAAGAGCTTGCATGTGTCCAGCCCAGCCATGTGGGAATTATTCCTAGGGTGCCGTCTCTCAAGGCCTCTCAAAATGTAAACTGTATTTTTGTTGATTGTTTTATTTTTAGTTACTCAAAGACAAACAAAAGAAATGCCCTTACTTATTAAAAAATCAATAACATCTGAGTCAGAAAACAGCAACTGACATCTGCCTTAATTTAGGATCATCATAGAAAACTTGTGAATACATAATAAGGACTTTCTTTCCAGCCATCATTACTCTTGGGACAGTAGTTAACACAAACCCCAGAAGTCATTCTTACAAGAGGTTCTTAAATGCTAGGGACTTTAGGGGATTTTTGTACATGTGAATGTTTTCTATTCCTAATAAGTACAAAGTCCCAGAAGCATCACATAAAAGCTCCACATCACAAGACATTCATGCTAATGGGTCCTGGCAAACTAGAGGTGATCTCCTTCAGGACACTGAGAATCTACTCTATTAGATGAATAATCATATGTTACATGAAAAAGAAACCAAGCAATTTCTAAAATCTTCAATTTCTGTGGAGGACCTAGGTAAGAGCCCAGTTTCATTTATGGCAACAGTCTGTAGAGGAACAGTTGGCATACCAACCATATTCACTCACATGCAATACCTCAGCTTTACCTGGGAGTATTTATTTCAGGGTTCTCGCCAGTAGATAATGTCTTCCTGTCTGTTTTCCTGTCATCATTTTGTTAGTTTATTATGCATTATTATGACTATGTCACACAATCTGAAGAAATGATTCTGAGTCCAAATTTAACCAGCTGTGGTACTGAAAACTTCATTGCGGTTTCCATAAATCAGAAGCGTTTGATTTCCTTAAGCACCTCTGTGTAAGAAACATCTATTTTCCACAATCCCATTTTTTTTTCAAATTAGATAAAATTCTGGGACAAAGTATTCTTTACTGCAATAGTTCTCTTGCTGTGTTAAATTGTCTAAGATGAGCTCGATTCTCAGGTCATTCCCTGCAAGGGGACCTCATGTGTCTCTCGCACATCATCTAGAATTCTCCTTTATAAGAAGCTTTAGAAATCTGAACCATCGTTTGATGTCTGAAATGATTCACATTGGCAATCTCTCACATTTCAGTTTTGTAATGATTTAGATGACTAATTTCAGGAAAATAGCAATCATTTCTAATATAAATTGGTGAAAGTATTGTTCTAGAACCATATACACTGAGCTCAAATCCTGAATCTACTCTTAAATTATCCAAACCTTGATTTCTACATGAGAAATACATAAACCTTCAAGAGTTTTAAAGAATTCAAGGTCATAAAGTAGGTCAAGTGCATGGGAACAACCTGGAATCTATGAGGAAGAAAGGAGGAAAGGGGGAGGCATAGAAGAGAGGATGTAAGAGAGTTCATCGTTATCTCTAGCTGCGTTTTTCTAACTGTACTCCAACAACACACACTGTCATCCACTATGGCTCAATCCAAAAACATTTTGTGCTGAAAAACTGTGGAAACACTAGATTTTGATATTTCTTGAGGGAAGAAATGTAGCACATGATATTATATGTTCAGATCCAAGGTCAAGAGTTCTGTGGAAATCAATTACTAGAAGGTACCAGCTCAACAGCAAATGCTCCTGTCTTGTAATGATTGTCTATCAGTATTAAGGGTTATAAGTGAAGGTTTCTTTGCTTGTGACTAGGGTGCTAAGCAGCGGACACTTTTGAGAATAGTTGAGTGGGAGGAAATTCTCCTTGATAACCTTAAGCAACTATATCACAGGAGGCTGTGTTTCACCAGAGTGAAACGAGGAAACAGCTGTCTTTTCAGCCTTCACCAACATCACAGGGATCCAGGAGGTCTTACTTGGGTACTCTAGTTTAGAGTCATTTTCCTTCTTGGACTGACTCAATTATTTTTGTACATGAACATATCTACCTTTTGTACAGCTGGGTATAAAATCTATTTTCAATGCAGTGGTGCTGAGGAATCATCTGTTCCTTGTTTGTGGGTATTTTGAAGATATCTGTGTATAAAGAAACCAACCAGAGAACCAGTTTTAAAATCTTCCACAACTGTGTCTATGTTTTATTCTTGCTTGATTTATATATTGAACTTTTGTTTGGTTGGATCACTTAAGCTTTTTTTTTTTCAGAAAGATTTTAACACTATAACCCAAGTTAATGCTATACCCTATGCAGCCAAACAGTCCTAATGTAACAGCAATCCTCTGTCTCAGTTCCTTGAGTTGTCATGTTAAATGCATGAGCAAACACACACAGCATTTCTGCTCTTCACCTGTCAGCAAACACTTCCTTCTCTCCATAGAACAAAGTTTTTATTTTGATGCTAAGTCCAAAAGGCAAATGGTTCTATGTCAGTGAGGAAGAAGTTCCTTTTGTGGTATAAAATCACAATTGACTTACAACATTAAAGGAGATATATTAGAGGTCCATGAAATATAGATTAAAACAATACATTGGTTATCTCTAATCTCTCTTTGAAGCTTCGATTTCATTTGGAAGAGGAATAAGGCCTTCTATAATGTAATTTCTAGTTGCATTTGAGATCAGGCATGTTCATGTTTGTATCATAGTATACTAAAGTATTATTTTCTATTTTTACAGAAATCTTCACAGAATGGGCATGGGGAATCATTCTACAGCAGCTGTGTTTGTGTTGGTGGGATTAACACAGCAGCCAGAGCTCCTGCTGCCTCTTTTCCTCCTGTTCCTGGGAATCTATGTGGTAACAGTTGTGGGGAACCTGGGCATGATCCTGCTCATCACAGTCAGCCCACTGCTGCACACTCCCATGTATTATTTCCTCAGCAGCTTATCCTTCGTTGATCTCTGCTATTCCACTGTCATTACACCCAAAATGCTAGTGAACTTTCTTGGGAAGAAAAATTTGATCCTCTATTCTGAGTGCATGGCTCAGTTCTTTTTGTTTGTGATCTTTGTGGTGACTGAGGGTTACCTCCTGACTGCTATGGCATATGATCGATATGTGGCCATCTGCAGACCACTGCTGTACAATGTGATCATGTCCTCAAGACTCTGTTCTCTGTTAGTTCTGATTGCCTTTATCCTAGGCCTTTTGTGTGCCATTGCACACACAAGTGCTCTGATGAAACTGAGCTTCTGCAAATCCCACATCATAAGCCATTACTTCTGTGATGTTCTCCCCCTCCTCAACCTCTCCTGCTCTAACACACATCTCAATGAGCTTCTCGTATTTGTCATTGGAGGGATCAACACTTTGGTGCCCACCATAGCTGTTGCTGTTTCCTATGTCTTCATCTTCTGCAGCATCCTTAGCATCAGGTCATCAGAGGGCCGGTCCAAAGCCTTTGGAACCTGCAGCTCTCACCTCATGGCTGTGGGAATCTTCTTTGGGTCTATCACCTTTATGTATCTTAAGCCTTCTTCAAGTACCTCTCTAGAGCAAGAGAAGGTGTCTTCTGTGTTCTATACTACAGTGATCCCCATGCTGAACCCATTAATATATAGTTTAAGGAACAAAGATGTGAAGAAAGCCTTGGGCAGAATCTTGGTGGGCAGATAAGTCTTACTGGCAAATGGTGGACTGGAGAAGAGAAATGTTCTACTGAAAATATGTTCTTTCCTTTCATTTTTACTTGTCCCTTATATATTCCATATATATGTTTGCTGGTCTGGGATTGATCTCAGAGTAACTTGTATATAGACAAGCACTGCAACACAGAGCTACACAATATATATATAGATAGATAGATAGATAGATAGATAGATAGATAGATAGATAGATAGATAGATAGATATTTGTTTATGGTTTACTCTGTATTTTTTTCAAATTTTCCAATAAAATTGAAAATTATTTTGTAAAGCATGTATTTTAGTGCTTTGATAGGAAAACTTATCTGTTTTTCATATAAATGAGATAATAATTCAATATTTTCTCTAACACCAGTCTTCTCATCCTAGTGTTCAAGAGTTGTTAAAGCTTATTTAAAGCTTCTTTGTCTGTAGGTCAGCAGTAAGAGGTGCTTTTCCCATGAACTGTTCCACTATCCTTGATTAACTGTGTGTGGGCCTTTTGAAATGGCTCAGTTGTAGCCACAGCTTCTTTTAGTTCATGAGTACAATGACTGTGTTATTCATCCACTGCTTTCTCCCTATCCTCCACCTCCTACATTCCTTCTGTCCCTCATCTGCAATGTTTCTTGAGCCTTAGAATGTATAGTACAAAGCCTTGTTTAGGCCTCAGACCTTATCTAACACTTATTCTCAGCATCCTAGGCAGCCATGAATCTCTATTTACTGTTCAATGTAAATAGAAGCATCTCTCATTGGTGGTGAGAATAGTTTTTGCTTAAGGGTATAAACATAAGTACTTAGAAAGAAATTTGTTATTATCTCTCTTTAGATATTCATTATTAGTAATTTCCTTTCACAGAAATGATCTACAGACCATCAGTGGAATCTGAGAGTTGGAGAGTCACGATCTTCAATTTTTACAAGCACTGTGCCAATCAGAAACCAACACATAGTTCCAATAACAATGACACAGATATTTCAGAAAGTAAGTAGAAGATAGAAATCAGCAGACACAAATGTGAAAAGGAGATCAGTAGGGGAAAGGAGAGTAGACATGAGAAAGAGGGAGATGAGAGAGGCTAGAGTTAAGAACAATCAAAATGCAAAATGCATGATACACATAGATAAAACTGTCAAAATACAAATTTGATTTTTCAAAAAGAAAATGTGCAATGTGAGATGTACTGGACTGCTCACTAATGTTGAAGTTTCAGAAACATGGAACTGGATCCTAGGCCCATCCATTAATCCTTTGAGAGGACAAGACAAATGCAGAAGAAAATCAAGAGAAACATAGGAAAAAAACAGTAGCCAAAGAGATTGTCAGTTTCAGTCTACAGGTTCTGCTCAACATGTTTCAACACTTTGCTGTTGGGAGTATGCACGATCACTTGATTTCCACTTGCCTCCAGACTATCATGAGTCAGTATAGCATCTCCTTATACCAAGACAAGATACAGGAACTGTATCCTCACCCCATCTTGATTTATTATTAAATATAAATTGTTCAATTAGCTGTGATATAAGAAATCCCCTGGGAGTATAACAATTAGGAAAGAAGGAAAATAGTTATCTTTAATACTAGAGAATGTAATAGCTTACTCCAAAATCTCTAAGGATTCAGTGATCAAACTAAGTCAAGACTTCAGTAAGGTACTGAGAACAAAAATAACACTCAGAATTCAGTAAAAAAATAGATCTAGCTACATGACATAAATCCCGCCATAAGGTAATGAGGTGATAGAACATATGTGCGTGCACTGAGCAAAAGGAGTGAAGATCTCATCTGAGATTATCAAATGCTCCCAAAGTTCAAGAAGGAGACTTCAACAAGTGAAAACTTAACACTTGAAATTGAATGAGTCAACCTGTAAAGATACTAATTTTCACACTAAATTTACAAATTTGACAAAACACTAACAAAATCCCCATAATTTTTATGGTTCTAAATGATTCTTTTTTACTTAGTGAAATCTCACCATACTCAAACTCATCCAGGGGAGGATGAAGTATGTGAAACTGAACATATGTAAGAAGGACAAAGATTACTTTTGACACACTTCTAAATTAAGAACTATTGCTACAGTCAAAATAATAAATAGTATTTATTTGAGTATGTTTCATGACTCTTCTTTTGACCTCTGCCCATAGACAACAGCTGATTTTTACATTGTCACAGTGGACTGGTGATTTGCATTTCTATAATTTAATGTAAATAGAATCTTTATTTATATGTTCTTAGCTTTATTTTATTCAAAATAATCATTTAAATATTTATCTATAAACCCATTTTTATTGTTTAGAATACTATTGTATGGATTTAACAAAATCTATTCACTTATTTATTGGTGATCACTCAGGGTCTTTTAGTATATCATAAATAAAGTTGTAATCAGTTCCATACTATTATGATCATATATATTATTTAATTAGAAAAGATACCTAGTTGAAATATTTGTATGTTATGTTAAGGGAGCTCTTAGCCATCCCTCAAAGTGCAACTCTGCTTCTGAATGAGGTAAATTTTAAACTTTGAACAGTTATGGATCAAAGCTACAGTTGATCCATTTTAAAGCCCAAACTTGATAACATATTTTTATTTTAATTGTTTTAGTTCTAGTGTATTCATATTT
Organism: Peromyscus aztecus; assembly: GCA_902168405.1. NCBI lineage: Eukaryota > Metazoa > Chordata > Mammalia > Rodentia > Cricetidae > Peromyscus > Peromyscus aztecus. The sequence continues at coordinate 37,139 of CABHPQ010169070.1, read as the reverse complement.
TGTGTTTTTAAATTTGCTTTCCTCTGTGTTAAAGATACAAAATGTGCTTTTATGTGCTTATTTTTTATTTACTTTATTCTATCAGTTCTGTTGCTATAGATAAGACTGATTAATGCTACAACAGAAAGGGATTCTCTCACAGGACCCCACACATCTGTGCTGAAATATTCAATATTGGTATGATTTGTTATTAATAAGGTCAATCAAGATTTATTCTCCTACATTATGAATAAATATATTATTAATAACAATGATGCCTCTGTTGTGTTAAAAATACGTGTTATTATTTGGATAAGAAAATTTTCAGTAATACTTTTTTTTTTACAAAAGTTTTGAGGAATATAGGTGCTGCAGAAATCAGCAAATGTGGGATCTAGGTTAGAGACTTGATATATTACAAAGCTTTTATATAAATTTTTAAGAAAAATATAAGAAAAATTAAAATGAATATTTTAAGGAAATTATTATTATACCCAAGTCACTGAGGGAAATATAATGCTCAAAAACTGTGACAGGAAAAGTAAAATTAATCCCTTCCTCTACTTCCTATATACATTATGTTCTTTGTACATGGTACAAAATCAAGCCATTTTATTTGGCGCTTACATGAAGCAACTAGGACAAGATGGCCTTAGACCAGGCCTTGCTATCTCTAGGATCCACAAAGTATCAGTACTGGTTCCCTAACAATTTGCTAATTAGTGCTTTGTTTCCCTCTGTCACTATCGTATCCAATGGCCAAGCACTCCATAGATGTTTATGTGTTCAATAAACAGAAAAAAATAGTTTCTATCACATTCTTTCTTTTTATAAATGCTTTTTGGAAATACTATTTTAATTTTTTGATAATATATTATACTTACATCACTCCCCCATCCCTTCCCTCTCTCAAAACCCTCATAAGTACCCTTTCTTGCTCTCTTTCTAAATCATACCACCTACTTTTTATTAATAGTTCTTATATAGAGCTAGTAATCCTGGAGAATAACTTACAATTTCCACTTTACTACACCAACAAAATATTTAACTACATTATAGTTTTCCTTATATACATACTTAATAATGTTTTTTAAAGATAAAAGCTATCAGTATGATTTTAAAAATAATGGACTAGAGAAATGGCTCAGAACTCAGAATCTGCTTCTGGCATCTCTCAAATTCTTGTAACTCTGGCACCAAAAGTTATGTTCTGGACTACAAAAGCACCTATAAATACACGTCTACTCTCACATGGTTACAGACATTCACACACACACACACACACAAAGTAAATAGATGACAGATGATAGATAGATAGATAGATAGATAGATAGATAGATAGATAGATGATAGATAGATAGATAGATAGATAGATAGATAGATAGATGACAGATAGAGATAGATAGATGATAGATAAAATGAATGAATGAATGAATGAATGAATGAATGAATGAATGAATGAATACAAGGTTTCTACATATCCATCATTGATGCCAACAGGAGGAAAGGAAAGTTGCAGTAAGACACAAAGATCATTCATTTCTAAGCAAAGCATATGAATGACAAATCAGCTGCAGCTTGAACTTTGCATGGGCCTTTAGGTGTGCTGAGGATTCCAAACCAAAATTCAAATTCTCTAGAAATGGAAAACAAAAGATTCTGTCATGTCCTTACATAGTCTCCCTTTCTACTCTACCTATGTTCTCTTTCACCACTCCTGGTATAAAACAAATACAAATGCTTTATAGGTGGCTGAGCATATCAGTACTCTGTTTTATCCATAAACATGACTAGGTACCATCCAGGAGCAGGTTTTTGAAACATGACTTAGTTATGTGTCAGACAAAGCCATGTGATTAAAATTTTCTCATTTATAGCAAGCAAGAAAAACATTGTAATGAGAGCTCATTTATTGAAGATAATTAGGGATATAGAAAATCATGTGTTAATGAAGGAGTGATAAAATAAGGAAGAAGTAAAAGAAAACAAATTGTGTCGGTAAGAGCATAAATCAAGCAAAGGAAAAAAATTAAGACACTTTGACAACTGGAAAGAGATGGTCCTTGATGATGAAATAATTTATTAGTTCACCTTGAGTAATTTGCCCTCGATCCCCAAGTCTTCAAAGCAGTGGTGATTTCTGTGTTACCTTGCACAGAAAGGACAAGTTTTTGAAGAAGATATAGTATCATTAAAGAATTATTAAAGATCTAAGCCTTTCTCTATCATTTCTTAGACAGAACTGGCACCTGCTGTAGTACTTTCTTCAGAGAACATTTTACTTCTTTATTTCTCAGGCTATAGATCAAAGGATTCAGCATGGGTGTGACCAGGTTATTCAAGACCTGCACAGCTGCATTAAGCCAAGGATTGGGGGTAGGCTGGAGGTATATGAGGACCACAGGCATAAAGGCGAGGAGGATGGCAGTAAGATGGGCACTGCAGGTGGAGAAAGCTCTATGTCTCCCCTCAGCAGATCGGATTTGCAGAATGGAGCAGAGGATACAGCTGTAGGAGGTGAGGATGAGGAGGAAGCAGCTGAGGGGCATCAGGCCCACACTGATGAGCCCCACCATCTCCAGGGCTGATGTGTCTGCACAAGCCAGTTTTAGCATAGCAGGGATATCACAGAAGTAATAGTCCACCTCATTGGGACCACAGTAGGGCAGCTGGAAAGTGAGAGTGGTCAGAAAGGTAGCCTGGATGCAGCCAAAAAATGCAGTTCCTGTTGCCAGGATGGCACACACTCTGTGATTCATGATTGTTGAGTACCTTAGAGGATAGCATATGGCCACAAAGCGGTCATAGGCCATCACTGTGTACAGAAAACATTCAGTACAACCCAGGAAATGGTAGAAGAAGAGTTGGCACACACAGCCTGCATAGGAGATTACTTGGGTGTTTCCTGAGAGGTAGAAGAGCATCTTGGGAGAGCTGACTGAAGGGAAAAATATGTCACACATGGACAGCTGGCACAGGAAGAAGTACATGGGTGTGTGAAGCCTAGTAGAAGATACAATTGCAAGGAGTATGAGCAGGTTCCCCACAAGAGTGAAGATGTAGAAAGATAAAAACAGGACAAAGAGTGTGGTCTCCAGACCCTCTGTGTGTGGGATGCCAAGCAGGACAAAGTGAGTCACTATAGAGAGATTCATCATGGTTTCAAAAATGCATGACTTCAAAGCAGAACACAGATCTCCAAGACACAAATATTGAAATCAGACCACAGAGTTTTGTCATACATATATTTTTTTCATTTTTAACAAAAACCCTTATATTATGGAGCAGAACTACATGGAGAAAAACATCCATGAAGAGTATATTTGGGGACTTAAGTTTTTGTTGAGTTGGACAATAGTCACTACAAATGTGGTTTGCCAAAGATTACAATTAAGATGTTAGGTAGAACACAATTCATTTTCTTAGGTACTTTGCTAAGTAACAGGAAGCAGCTATGGAGAAGGAGATACACTCCTGAAGAACACCCCATTTATAATAGAGATTCAACTTTTTCCTTTCTCTTTGCTCTTCTGATTTAGAGTGCATAGTGAGTTAAAGTTACTGAACTGAGACTTCATGGGAGAAGCTTCTTACAAAACTAGAAGACAAGTAGGAAAAACAGTTTTCTCATGGGCAGAGCACACAAACTGGTTATCTAATACTAAATGATCAGCCTTGAAAACAAACTTGCAACCAATACTATACAGACTAAGGAGGCTTACATACAACAACAAATAATGAAAAAAAGAGGTTATTAATTTGAAATATAACAAGGAAAGGCATATGGAAGGAATTGGGTGAGGAAAAGAAAGAAAGGGGATGATATAATTATATTATAATCTCAAAAATAAATAAATGAAAATAAATTATAGGATTATGACATGACTATTAATGATAATCAAACTGTAATATATAATGTAAGCCACATTTTCATTGTGGAACCTGATGCAATGTATCTTTGTCTATAGAAAATGTTGGATAATTAGTTTTTTCCTTGGTCTTCCTCCCAGTAATTCCTCTCTGTTCTCCTCTGCCTTCCTATCTCTTCCCACTTCTTTCCAGTTGTATCCCCAACAGCACTTAGGAGATTTGGAAAGATGTATGAACAACATGAGAAACAAAACTTTCAGAAAAACTTTTTGGACAGAGGAATCTTACATTGACTTGTCTACTTTATCAACTCTCTCTGCGTCTCTCTGTGTATCTCTTTGTGTCTCTCTCTGCATCTCTCTGTGTCTCTTTCTGTGTCTCTCTCTGTCTCTCTGTGTCTGTTTCTGTCTCAGTCTCTCTGTCTGTCTCTGTCTGTCTCTGTCTCTCTGTCTCTCTGTCTCTGTCTCTCTTTCTCTCTCTCTCTCTCTCTCTCTCTCTCTCTCTCTGTGTGTGTGTGTGTGTGTGTGTGTGTGTGTGTGTGTGTGTCAACATCAGGACTTGTTCCTGGGTATTATATGTGCAGAACGAAAGTAAAGATTATCACAGAGATGTGGAGAACTCAAAAAACTTGTTCAACCTTCAGTGAGACTCTTGGAGATAAGCCAATATATCACTGTAAAAGTTTTACAGCTAGTTCTAGAAGCATTGTATATAAAGAGAAACAGGAGGAACCGCTTGTCTGATCCTGTTTAGATTGACACAAGAAAGCTAACACAAGTCAGTACTATCTAGAAAATATCAATACGATCTAAGATCTAAATAACATAGGAAATGTATTGAATGCAACCTAGAAAGCAAATAGGAATATGCAATCACTTTTCAAGAAAATATAATCAGGAAATATTGCTCTGAGAGTATACAGATATTATCTTTGATAATAAAACATTTGATATTAAATTATTCTTTTGATAATAAAACATCTATAACATTTCATGAGGTATGGATAGGTAGATTTGAAGTCTATAGCCTACCTAACTCAATAGAGATATCCAAAGTATAAAAATCAAGTAGACAAAAATTTGGCACTGAAAAATCATAAATGCTTAGCAAACAGATTATATATATATATATATATGGTAGTCTTAGCTATTGCAGCAAAAGATAGAAAAGAGGCAAGAGGATATGTTTCAGAACTAAACAATTTCCATATTTATATATGTCTCAATGATTCCAGAAAAAGAAAAGCCTGTAGAACTAAATCATACAATTAGAATAATAAGATCAGAATATATCAAAACAATATCCCCCAAAACCCTGTGCTGCTGCATATATACAAACAAAGAAAGATATCCATTTATAATAGAAGCAAAATACACACTTTAAGACAGTGGTCCTCAATCTGTGATCACAACCCTTTTGGGACTTGTATATTAGATATCCTATATCTGAGATACACTATGATTCATAACAGTAAAAATTTACAGTTCTGAAATAAAATAATTTTATTGCTAGGGGTCATCACAACCTGAGGAACTATATTAAAAGGTTGAAGTGTTAGAAAGGTTGAGTACCACTTCTTTAAGATATATAGATTAGCCAGCCAGATGGTTCATGGGATAAAGGCACTTGCTCCCTAGACTGAGGACATGGATTCAATCCACAGGACCCAAATGCCAGATGGAGAAAATCCACTCCTCTAGTTGTCCTCTAATGTCCTCATGCATACAGCATGTATGCTACTACATACATAGACACATATACACATACACAGGCACACACAGAGATGCAGAGACAAAATAAATAAAAATATACATAAACCCTTCATTCAACTTGCTTTGAATAAAAAAGGCTAACCAAATGTATACATTCTCAAGTACATTTTAAACAAAACTTTGCACAAAACAGTCAGAAAAGACACCTATACTTGAAGGAAAATTGTACTTTCATGGAATTACTCTATTCAAACTACAATCAATACAATCTTAACTTGAACCATATTAGAATTTTTAATGATAACAACAAATAAATTCCTTACCTTACACAAAAACAGAATGGTCCTAATAGAGAGACAATTTTTTATTCTAATTAAAATACAATAAATTATTTCCCCTTTTCATATACAAAACAAAGTTGTAAAGCTCAAACTACCAGATTTCATGTATTTACTACTTATTTATTTAGTCTTCTCTCATACATTACATCCTGACTGCAGTTTCCCCTCCCTCTGTTCCTCCCAGTTCTCTCCCCAACTACCTCTCTATCACCAGATCCACTCCTCCTCCATTTCATTTCAGGAAATATTAGGCCTTCGAGGGACAACAATCAAACACAGCATAACAAGTTACAAAAAGACTACCTAGTATAAACTCATATAGAGGCTGGAAGAAGCAACAGGGAAGGAGGAAAAGGGTCCCAAGAACAAGAAAAAGAGTCAGAGACATCCCCAATCCCACTGTTAGGAAGTCCACAAGAACACCATACTACACAATCATAACTAACAGATTTAAGTACTTACTTTAGCATCGTGTTATTGAGTTCATGTGCACAGAAGAAGGTAGGGGCATATCTCAGCAGAACCAAATAGAGAATTCAGATAACTCTCATGTGCACGGTTAATTCATTTTTGGCAAACTGTAAAAAAAAAGTAGCCCAAAAATAATCTTTTCAATATTAATTCTGGAATAACTGAACAATTACACAGAAAATAAAAATGAAAACTCAATTTTCCTTGATCATGTCTAACAACTTATACAAAAATGTACTTATATACATCATGGTTTAAATGCATTTTTTTTAAAAATATACAGTTCCTCTAGAAAATAACAGAAGCATTTTATTATGATCTTAGTTTCAGACATATCACAATTGCAATCCATGATTTTCTTTCAAATAAAACAAACAAAACCACCTGAAAATTAAAATTTTTCTATATTGAGATCATGAAAAAGAACCAAAGAATACAGATCAATGAAGATCAGTAGGGGACTAAAGAGAGGAACAAAAATAAAATGCAGTGGGAGATTCCTGGTAATTTTGACACCACAGTAGTTCACTAGATGACAAAGGAGTAAAATTAAAACTAGGTCACTAGGCAGTAATAGTTGTAACAATGTTAATGTACTGATAATAAATAAAGGGAATAAATTAATAGTATGATACATGCTGCCATCAAGATATTCTAGTTACTGAATATTTGTAAATTACATTAATTTTGGAAACTTAATTCTATAATTGATAGTAATTAAAAGTTAAAATATTAAAAATCTTGTATACTTCCTTACAAAGAAGAAATATTAGTTCACATATTGAAAATATTTACAAATTGTATATCCAATGAGAAATAGTATACATATAAGTTTTTTTAAATGCAAATATAAAAAGCCAGGAAATTCCTCTAGCTTAAGAAAAACAAGGAACTGATTTGAAGACAGTTTTAATCAAAACTGTTAAATAAATGCAAATAAATTATAGAAATTTATTGAACATCATCAGTCAAAAAATGCAAGTTAAATCACAATGGAACACTATTATGCACTTATAATTTTAAGGTTAAATATAAAATGAGAAAACCAAATGCCACAGAATATAGATTACCACTTTCACCTGCTTATGAGAGAGAAATGATATTTTATTCTTATATAAAAACATGTATTGAAGAAAATGCTTCCATGGGATTCTTAATTAAAACTATTTTTTTTCAGAAAAATAAAACATTTTCAAATAACTAAGTGTTTGGAAGATTGTTGCTTTTAGAGTAAAGAAAAAAAATACAAATAATTCTTCTGCAGAATCAAGTTGAATTTCTTCCAATGCTGAGGATTATACCCAGTATGTAAACTTGCTAGGTCAGTGCCATATCACTGAACTGTATCCCAGGCCCTGGGTTTTCTGTGATAATGTGTTACCAGCTCAGGCTCATCCTGAACTTACTACGATACTCTCCCTGATGACATCCAATCCAATCCTGCAAGGACACTGGAACTGGAGATACTTGTCACTTTATATTGCATGCGACTCTCTGCAATATTGTAAATGTTACCCAAGTCATATACTTTGGTACTTAGAAAAATTCAGGGTCTTTCAGCCTCAGAATTGAGCTTTGGTGTTTATAGAGCAATGTTCATGGCATAGGCATGTTACCAAGTCTTGAACACCTTCACTGCCACCTAGATCTGTTTTTAGATGTCCTTGGGGATTTTTCGTGATTTAGTCATTGGTATCCCTGAGGGACCAATTAGATATAAGTTTGATACATTCTTCATTAAATTTAAACAATAGAGGTTTGGAAATAGAAATAAAAAAAATTTCCAGTGTGCCAGCCTGCATGATAGACTAATCTAAGACTGGAAGGTACTTGACAACATCTATTGCCTGTCTCATATGTTAAAGTCTTGCTTTGGGCAACACTCCAACACTCTCACTTCAATTCTACAAACATTTCTCAGGATTCTGTAACTATCTAAAAGGCACATTGCAATTTAAAACATAATTTAATGAATAGGACAGCAATATTCAGTCACCCTACGTGTCCTTACAGTAAGACACTTTTTGAGTAGGAGAGGAAAATGAAAAACTGATACTTAATAACTCAGTCACACAATTGGTGACAGATCTAGGCCAGGTCTGATTCCAGAACCAAGGCCTCTCATCCTTCTGTCCTGATACCTGTTATTATTTACTGATATGAGACTGACTTGAGGCCTGATACCTGAAATAGGAAACAGGTGTCCCCTCTTATAACAGGACTGACATTAACTGGGACAGTTTTTTATTGCTGTTGTTTTTCCAGATGCCAGGTTGCTAAGACCTCTATCCCATATTACTCCACCAGCCTATGTTGACTCATGTCTGGCTTCAGTGAGACCCTCAGGAAGTGTACATCTAGCCTGGTAGACAGAGTCCTACCCAGTCACAAGCGAGTAAAAAAAAAGAGGTTATGAATTTTAAAAAGCAGGAGGAATATAGGAAGGATTTGAAGGGAGAAAGGGAAAGCAGAAAGGCAATAATTAAAATATAATAATAAAAATTAAATAAAAGAAAAATAATACAAATACCTGTAATACAAATAGTGATTTTTAAAAATTATTTATTTATTTTTAATTTTTATTTTTTTATAATTTGATTTAACATTACATATCAGCCACAGATTCCCCTGTCCTCCTTCCTCCCACCCACCCCTGCCCTCCCCCAGCCCACCCCCTATTCCCATCTCCTCCAGGGCAAGGACTCCAATAGCTGAGGAGCCCCCAACTGGATCAGGCTCTCTGGATAAGTGAGACAGTTGATCAGCTTGAACTGTTTGGGAGGCACCCAAACAGTGGGACCAGGACCTGTCCTTAGTGCATGAGCTGGCTGTTTGGAACCTAGGGCCTATGCAGGGACACTTTGCGCAGCCTGAGAGGAGGGGATTGGACTGAATCTACCAGGTTGAGCAAAAAGTGATTTTACAGAACTTAATTTGGGAAAATTTAATTTCCTAGATATTTGGATCTTACTCTGCTAAATTTTGGATAGTGATACTTCTTGCTCTTTAGGTACTTATGATAATTAGAGCATCCTATTGTCCGATATGTGGAAAATATTCACCAAATGTTACTTGTTAGAGTTATAATTTTGTGTGCAAATGATGTACCCATTTGTATCTATTAAGATAGACCCAGCTCTTCACATAACATAACCCTTCAATTTTGTGTGATATCAATATTTTCTTATTTATCTTGTGAACTGGAATTTATCTTGATTCCATGAAACTATGTACACAAGAAAGTTTGAGAAATATTCATATGTGAAATAAAAGTAACTCTTAATAATTTCAGATTATTTTTATTTATTAGCTGCTGTTTTTGACCAAATTAAGAAAATATAAAAATAAAATATTACAGTGGGTTAAAATAGTGGAACAAAATAAAATAAAGGAACAAAATGACAATGCCAATTGTGGGCTATTAGTAGCCAGACATCAGAGAAATCTCATGTGCAGTGGGAAACTGCTCCCCTACTTTAGAAAATAACCTCATGACTTACTCTAAATTTAAAGAGATATTCACACTGTAATTGAACAGTCTGTAGCAAAAATTTTATCCAAGAGGAATATTACCAATTTTCTGTAGGGAGATGTGTCCAAATATGTGCACAGTTGCTTTATTTAGAACATCTCGAGTCTCTCTGAATCTACATGTTCAACAGGCTCAAGCTGTTTTCATGCATGTTTTCAAACATTTGATTTACTCTGTGTGTGTGTGTGTGTGTGTGTGTGTGTGTGTGTGTGTGTGTGTGTTTCTGTGTGTTTCTGTGTGTGTCTGTGTGTCTGTGTTCATATAATAGTGTCCTTATTGCAGTCAGAGGACAACTTGAGGGAGTCAGTTCTTTCCTTCTACCTCATGAGTCCTGTGTCTTGAACTATAGTCCTCAGCTTCAGTGACAAGTGTCTTAACTTGATGACCAATTCTCCAACTACCCTGCTGCATGGCATGTGATGCCCAATTTTAGCCTCTGGCTAGGCATGTACAAAATACACATGCATACATGCATGAAAAACACCCATAAGCATAACTAAAAATAAATAAAATAATGACAAATACATAAAACATAAAAACATTCACAATAATTCTGTATACTGAGGTTACAAAGTCTGAGAGGCATACAATTCATGAAATTTCATGCCCTATGATAATTATACAAATACAATAATTAGGTCTGAGTTTTTGCTTGTTCTTAACTTGAAGTACTTACAGCACTAAGTCTACGAACGAAATGGCAAAACACTGACTTGAAGAACAGTCAATAAGGTGGAGTATAATTCAGCTATGCAATGTTAAATTCAGTCTTTGTCTATAATTTTAAGGCTCATGAGGCCTCTATGTTATACAAAGAATCACTGGCAATGAAGTCATGTGGAAAGCAGAAGAAGTAGTCTTACCTATGGAAGAGCACGAAGATTCCTATCCAATACCAAAATCATCCCTGAAAATATACATCTGAGCAACATAATACAGACTGAGCAGGTCTGAATAATGAGTATACATGTATAAACATATTCATATATGCCTGTGACAATAATTAATGACAAAGTGGTTATAAGTTTAAAATAGAGCAAGGAGAATACTATGGAAGTGTTTTCAGGGAGGAAAGGGAAATGATATCCTTATAATTTTAAAAAGATCTTTGGAGTGCAAAAGTATGAAGAAAATGAAGCTACCAGAGGTGGAATCCATCAAAAGAGAATCAGGAAAATGAGAATGAGATAATCAATACTTTCTCTCCCTTCTTCTAATAGATGGTATTATGTATATATCTATATCTATATATCATATATATATATACATATATATATGACTACTATGAGCCATTCTTCAGTGACTGACTTCATCCTTGAAGGGCTAATGACTTGAACAGAGCTTCAGCTCCTAGTGTTTCTCTTGTTCTTGTAATATACATGATCACAGTGATGGGAAACTTGGGCATGATACTTTTGATCATCATCAGTTCTTAACTTTATTCTCCAATGTATTTTTTCCACAATCATTTATTCTTCATTGACCTCTCCTACACCTCTGTCATTATTCTTAAGATGTTAGTCAACTTTATATCTGTGAAGAACTTCTACATTTTGAAGTGCATAACTCGCCTTTACTTCTTCTTCACTTTTGTCAAGCAAGAAAGCTTCCTAATAAAAGCCAAGGTCTATGAAGTCTACATAACCATCTGTAGCCCACTGCTTTATAACATTGCCATGTCCCAAAGGGTCTGTTCCATAATGATGGCTGTGGTGTACTCACTGGGTTTCTTTGGGGCTACTGTCCATACCACACACATGACAATGTCCTTTCATGGGTTGCACCATTGTTGTCAGCCATTATTTTTGTGATGTTCTGTCTTTGTTGTCTCTGTCTTGCTCCATCACCCATATCAATGAGATACTGCTATTTGTTATTGGTGGAATTAATAACCCTACCTTCTACACTGGCTGTCATCATGTCTTATGCTTTTATCCTAAATAGTATTCTTGCGTCAGATCCAGTGGAGGATGTTCCAAAGCCTTTGGCACCTGTAGCTCCCATATTATGGCTGTGGGAATCTTCTTTGGGTCTATAAAATTCATGTATTTCAAGCCACCTTCCAGTAATAATATGGAAGAGGAGAAAGTGTCCTCTGTGTTCTACAACACAGTGATCCCAATGCTGAATCCCCTAATATACAGCCTGAGGAACAGGGATGTAAAGAATGTACTGAAAAAGGCAATTGGGGTAAGGCAGTCACCCTAAAATTGAGAGAGAAAAAAATGAAACCTGAGAAGTTATCATCATTTCTTTGTATTTTTCTTTCCTCCAAAGAAAATTAGTTGTCATTACTTGAGAAATGGTTATTTTATACTTGACAATGTCTGAGATGTTTTTGTAGATTATCAAACAAGATAATTTACTGATGGATAGGGTAATCTTTGTAAATATAGCAGAGGAATAGAAACTGATGGAAGAGGAAGGGTTTAAACACACTGAAATATTTTGATTATAATACAAATACTGCTCTCACTGGCTGGACAGTAGAGATAGCATAGCTATGTTTGAAGAAAGGTCTTCCTGAATATTGGACACATGAACTCACTCATACACATACTTGTCCCTTTATGGTCACAAGATAGAGACTGGAGTGATGCACACACACACACACACACACACACACACACACACACACACCCCAAAGCATTCCAGGAGCTTCAAGAACCTCAGAACTATTTGCATATCTCTTCTTTTGGAATGTCTGAGAGGAGTGAATTGCAATTTCAGCATCAGTTTGGGTAGGCTAAATCTAATTTCAAACATGTCTCTAGAATTGTAGCTTAACAAGTTCCTATAAACATAAGCCACCACATTTAAGGAAATCATTACAACAACTTTAAAATCAGAGTTCAAGGTAGCATCCTAATGTAAACTGTGTGGGGGCTAAAAGAGCCATCTGTTATCTTACAGCCTTTATAATGTTTCACTGGAGGATGTGGCAGTTTGTCAACCTCATCAATTGCTTTTAAGAGAAAAAAAAGTACATGTAAAGCGTGGTTAAACTTAATCAGTTTTCTTATAAATAACAAGATACTTAAGACTGGAGAATTCTACTAGTTAACTGAGAAAAAGCTATATCGGTAAAATGTCTCTTTACACTGAATAGAACACTGTATTAGGAAAGCATCCTGGAAGTGGAAGAGGAGGCAGAAAGAGCAGAAGAGACAAAGGGGATGTGAACTCCAGGAAAATGAGGCCCTCTATATTAACAGGATCAGCTCCCATATGAACTCATAGAGACAGAGACAGTATGCTCAGTGCCTGTAGAAGTCTGCAACAGATGGTATCCTAGAGCTCAAAAGAGAAGTGGACACATGCCTTGTCCCTAACCCAGAAGCTGCCTCCAACTGACAACCACTTATGAATGAAAATTTGGTTTTCTCCAAGGGAGTCTCACTTGGAAAATAAACTACCCTGCCCAGCAGTGGAAAACTAAAAAAAAAAAAAAAAAAAAAAAAATCAAAAACAAAAAACAATGGCGCCGGGCTGTGGTGGCACACGCCTTTAATCCCAGCACTCGGGAGGCAGAGGCAGGTGGATCTCTGTGAGTTCGAGGCCAGCCTGGTCTCCCAAGCGAGTTCCAGGAAA
>CABHPQ010169070.1:3802-23543 GCA_902168405.1 Peromyscus aztecus | reverse complement strand
AAAAAAAAAAAAAAATGGCACTCACTGGCACCTCTGGGGGTCCTTTTTTCATAATGTAGTGTTAGGGCATTTTTAATATATACATAAACACACATATATATAAGGAGAGCGAGGGAGGGGGAGAGAAAGAGAAAGAGAGAGACAGAGTCAGATATTTTTCTCTTTTTTTACCCTACAGTTTTATTTGCAGATATATTATGGCTTCCAGTTTAGTGTTTTTATAGGATTCTTGAGCATGCACATGAGTGGGCCTCTGCATCTATATGTTTCTTGCACCTTTTTGGGGCTCTTTTCCTTCTTTTCATTTATTTTGTCTTATTCCAATGTTTTTCTATCTTATTTTATTTTATTATTATCCTTTAGAAGCCTGTTTGTTTTCTAATGAGAGACAGAAAGAGTCCAGATAGGAGGGGAGATGGGAAGGAACTGTGAGGAGTTGAGGAAAGGGAAACGCTAATCAGGATATATTAGATGGGAAAATATTTTTTCATTAACTGTAAAAATAAAATGAATCAAAGCACTAAGGCTGATGTGTGACCCAAACACCTGGATGCTGAGTCATGAGAATTGCAAATTTGAGTCTTTAGACTACCCCAAAATTCTACCCCCCAAACAAACAACAACATCAAAAGCCATGATTTAAGGAAGTAAGAGAGAAATTTTGTGCCTAATGGTGGAGTAACAAATCTCTAATATATTGCTGAAGGAAAATCTTCAAAACTATAGTGGCTTGGGCTTCAACTGAGGGATAGCCTGTATATGTTTGACCCAGCATCAACTACCTAAGAACGTGTTTAGTTCTTCCTAATAGATATAGTGCCTCTCTTAAGACCACTCAAATAAAGTATAGTTTCTTGTGTGTTTGCTTGATTTTCTTTTTTTTAGTTACTCAAAGCTAAACAAAAGAAATTCTTTTCTGTAAAAAAAAGTCAATAAAATCTTAGTCAAGAACCAGCAATTGATATCTGATTTAATTTTGTATCTTATAAATAACTTGTTAATACATAACAAGGACTTTCTTTCCAACCATCATTACTCATGGGACAAATGGTAACAGGAGGCTAAGAAGCATTCTTGCAGGTTGTTCTTAAATGTTGGGGACCCTAGGGAATTTGTATACCTATGAGTGTTTTGTATTCCTAACAAATCTAAAGTCTCAGGAGCATCACATAAAAGCTCCGTATCACACTATGCTCATGATTATTGGTCCTGGGAAGATAGAGGTGATATGCTTCAGAACACTGGTAGTTTGTCAGCCATTGACACTAATGTGTGTAAGAAATCAGGGGGCATTAATTTGAATATCATAAAATTTATCTGTTACGTGAAAAAGAAACCAAGTGATTTCTAAGGACCTTGCTTTCTCTGCAAGACCTAGGTGAGTGCCCAGTTTCATTTATGACAAGTTTTATATCTCAGAAAGCAACAGATGGCATAACAACCATGTTCACTCACATGGAGTGGTTGTTTCAGTATTCTTTCCAGTAGATAATGTCTTCCTGTCTCTTTTACTGTCATCCTTTCTTGATATTTTTTATGGCTGGGACACACAATCTGTTGAAATGATTTCAAGTCCAAATTTAACCAGCCATGGTACACAGAACCTCACAGAAATTTCCATGACTCTGAATCATTTGATGCCCTGAAGAACTTCAATAGGATGTATTTATTACTGACTCTGTATCTTGCATACTAACCTGTACATATCTGCAAGAGAAAGAATCAAGGATAAATCCAACCTTAAATATGTCATCCTTTGGTAAACATAAATTGCTGCTTATTTGTTGATGTTGAAGGAGTTATGTCAGACAATGAGGAGAGAGATCATTAATCAATCCACCCCAAATAGTCCTTCTTTGTTTCTTCCTGACCTCCTTGGTGGCAGCCCCAGCACTTGAAAGGCCCTGAGAGGATTTAATATGTCTTTGAGGGAAGAAGTAAGTCAGGCATGGTGGTTGGAAGATTCTTGCAGCCTGACTGACTAGCAGTCAGAGTGTTTCTTTACGTGTACAGAATTCAGTGAGCAGGGATAGATTAATATTGCTCCAAAACAGAGATAATAATATTTTTGTTTTTGGAATCGTGTTTCACTTCCTCTTGCATATCTTTTAGTCATCATTAATAAACCATGACAGAACAGAGTTACCTTTTGCAACCATTTTACCTCAAGTTTAATCATTGTTAAACAGTTATCTTTTATAACCATTTTTACTAATCAATCCCAAAACCCAATTTTTAAAAATTTAGATGCATATGACATTCTGTTTTCAGGCTAGTAGCTTTTGTGGCTTCAAGGACTCTAGACTAAAACAAAGTATCCAAGCCAGCTCAGGCTGATTACCATGTCCCAAACAGTGTGTTATTAACTCTTAATGGTCAGAGTGCACAAGAAAAATCCTCAGGCCAAAGCTGCTACAGTTACTGTTCAGTTTCTGAAATGTTTACATTTTATATCTTTATATAACTTGTTTATATGTCTAATCCTGGCATATAGTAGTAAAAGAAATAAGTAAAAGAAATAAGAAAAAAGAAAAAAGATAGTAAAAGAAATCTATTTTTCTTTGGTAATATGACATCACAGTACCTCTGCATGAGCTAATTTTTCTAAGAAAGGGAAGTCCTAACATCTCGTTCTTTTACCATCTTTCTACATAATTCTCTGCCCATCAATAAATGTCTCTGTGTAGGGCAGAGGTAACTCCAGGGGCTCAGTCTTACTAGGTCCTTTTCAAGCAGCTGTGCTGGCTTTACAACTTTTGCTGTTGCCATCAGCTATGGCTGTGAAAGTTAGAGGAAATAATTAGTGGTCCGTGGTCCATGGATTAAAAGAATGCACTGGCAATTTTCTAATCTCTCTTTGAAGTTATGGTTACATTTGGAAGAGGAGTAAGGTCTTCTGCATGCAATTTTGAGTTGCACATGGAATTTGTCATGCTCATGCTGGTATGATAGTAAAAGAAAGTTTTTGGTGGTTTTTTTTTCCTACTTCCACAGAAATCTTCACAGAATGGGCATGGGGAATCATTCTGCTGCAGCTGTGTTTGTGTTGGTGGGATTAACACAGCAGCCAGAGCTCCTGCTGCCTCTTTTCCTCCTGTTCCTGGGAATCTATGTGGTAACAGTTGTGGGAAACCTGGGCATGATTCTGCTCATCACAGTCACCCCACTGCTGCACACTCCCATGTATTATTTCCTCAGCAGCTTATCCTTCGTTGATCTCTGCTATTCCACTGTCATTACACCCAAAATGCTAGTGAACTTTCTTGGGAAGAAAAATTTGATCTTTTACTCTGAATGCATGGCTCAGCTCTTTTTCTTTGTGATCCTTGTGGTGGCTGAGGGTTACCTCCTGACTGCCATGGCATATGATCGTTATGTGGCCATCTGCAGACCACTGCTGTATAATGTGATCATGTCTTCTAGACTTTGCTCACTGTTAGTTCTGATTGCCTTCATCCTAGGCCTTTTGTCCGCCATTGCACACACAAGTGCTATGATGAAGCTGAGCTTTTGTAAAACCCACATCATAAGCCATTACTTCTGTGATGTTCTCCCCCTCCTCAACCTGTCCTGTTCTAACACACACCTCAATGAGCTTCTCCTATTTATCATTGGAGGGATCAACACCTTGGTGCCCACCCTAGCTGTGGCCATCTCCTATGTCTTCATCTTCTGCAGCATCCTTCGCATCAGGTCATCAGAGGGCCGATCCAAAGCCTTTGAAACCTGCAGCTCTCACCTCATGGCTGTGGGAATCTTCTTTGGGTCTATCACCTTTATGTATTTCAAGCCTTCTTCAAGTACCTCTCTAGAGCAAGAGAAGGTGTCTTCTGTATTCTATACCACAGTGATCCCTGTGCTGAACCCATTAATATATAGTTTGAGGAACAAAGATGTGAAGAAAGCCTTGGGCAGATTCTTGGTGGGGAGATAAGTCTTACATTTAGCAAAGGATAGATGGGAGAGGGCAATTGTTCTAATGAAAGTATGGTTTTTCTATTCATTTTTATTTCTCTCATAATATACAATGTATCTGAGTTTGTCATTATGGGATTGATCTCAGAGCATCCTGTATACCAGGTAAGCTCTATGCCATAGATGTGCATGCAGTAACTATAGTTTTGAAAATGCTTTACCATATATTGTTGTTTCAATTTTTTTTCAGTAAAATAGAAGATAATTTTGTAAGGTGGGTATTAGTGCTTTTACAGGAAAACTGATCGTTTTTTTTCATATAAATGAAATGATAATTTATTTGTTTCTAACATCCGTTTCTTCTTTGAATGTTCAGTAGTTGTTTATTGAAACTTTTTTATGTTTTTAATTAAACAGTAAAGGGTGTGGGCAGATGAACCCTTCCACTATCCATGAATGGGTCTCTCTTGTCTAGGTTCAGTAGGAGCAATCATAGGTTCTTTTAGTTCATGAGTACAATGATTGTGTTGTATAACTTTTACTGCCTTTCTCCCTATCTTCTACCACTTACATTCCTTCTGTCCCTCATCTGAAATGTTTCTTGAGCCTTAGGGGGTATAGTAGTACAAATGACTTGTTTAGGCTTCATATCTTATCTATCATTTATTCTCACCATCCCAGGCAGCTTTGAGTCTCTATTTACTACTATTCAGTGTAAATGGAAACTTCTCTCATTAGTATTGAGAGGAGTTTTTTTTTCCTAAAGGTATAAACTTATTTAGAATGCAGTTTGGAATTATGTCTATTTTGATAATCATTAGTCATACATTTCCTCATAGAACTCATGATGGGATCTGGGAGTTGGGGAGTCACTGTCTTCAGTTGTATTACCACTGTGCCCACCAGATTCCAATGGAGGGTTCTAATTCAACAGACACAGATGTTCCTGGTCATAAATAAGGGATAGAAATCAATAAACACAAATGTAAAAGGGGGATTAGCATGGGAAAGGGAGTAGACATGAGAAAGAGGGAGAAGAAAGAGGCTAGAGTTAAGAGAAATCAAAATGTAAAATTCACGGTACACATGTACAGAACTGTCAAAGTGTAAACTTTATTTTTCACAAAGAAAACCACCAGTTTGTGAGAAGTACTGGACTCTCACTAATATGGAAGATTCAAAAACATGGATTGGATTCTAGGTCCATTTATTAATCCTTGCCAGGACAATGCAAATGTACAAGATAATTAAGAGAAACTGAACAAAACAGCAGCAGAAAAGATTGGCATATTCAGTCTACAGTTATGCTCAATATATTCTAACATTTTTCTTGAACAAGTGAAAACTTAATTCTTGAATAGAATGAATCAAGACTTAAAGACACTAGTTTTTACAATTAATTTATAAATTTGACAATACACTAACAAAGTCCCCAAATTAATTTTTATGGATGTAGCCATTAATTTTTTTTATGTTCTTGAAATATACCATCATACAAAATGTATTGAAAGAAGTCAAAGTACATGAAACTGCACACACGTAAGAAGGACAAAGATTACCTTTGACACATTTATCAATTATGGAACTATTACTCCAGTCAAAATAAAAAAATAGTTGATTATAGTCATGACTCTTGACCTCTCCCCAAAGATAAAAGCTGATTTTCACATTGTCTCAGTGGACTGGTGATTGGCATTTCTATAATTTCATATAAATAGATATTTTATTAACATGTTCTTAGCTTTGCTTTACACAAAATATTAATTTAAATATTTATCCATAATCCCATTTTTATTGTTTAGAATACTACTGTGTGGATTTATCACCATCTATCACTTAGTTATTGTCGATCACTCAAGGTCTTTTAGTCTATTACAAATAAAGTTCAATGCTGTAATGAATGTATATGTTAATGTAAACAATATCTAGCTGAAATATTTGTAAATTATGTTAATTGCCTACTATGTTAAACTCTTAGCCATTCATACACCTGTAGCTAGAGTTTTCTCCAGTTCTGCCTGGCCCACAGTGAGGACAAATCTCTTTCACCCACCAGTTCCGCAGCCGCTTAGACCCAACCAAGTAAACACACAGAGACTTATATTGCTTACAAACTGTATGGCCTCAACAGGCTTCTTGTTATCTAGTTCTTATATCTTAAATTAACCCATATCTATTAGTCTATAAGTTGCCATGTGACTCGTGGCTTACCAGTATCTTAACATCTTTTCATGGCGGAGGTTGGCAGTGTCTCTCTGACTCAGCCTTCCTATTCCCAGAGTTCTCTTCTCTGCTTGTCCCGCCTATATTTCCTGCCTAGCTACTGGCCAATCAGCATTTTATTTAAACACAGCAATATCCACAGCACTTACACCTGAACATCTACTTCTGAATGAGGTAAAACTTAAACATTTAATGGTTATAGATAAGAGTTTCAGTTGGTCTATTTTAAAGCCAAAACCTGATTTCATGTTTTTACTTTAATTTTAAGTTTGAATGTATGGATATTTTATGTTTTTGAACTTGCTGTCACCAGTGATTAAAAAAATACAAAATATGTTTTCAAGTGCTTACTATTCATTAATTTCATTCTATCAGCTCTGTTCTTAAAGATAATATTGACTAATAATACAACCAGACATTGGTTCACTCATAGGACTCCACTCATCTCTGCTGCACTAATGGCTATGGATATAATTTGTTATCACTAGTGTCAATCAAGATTTATTCTCCTGCATTATGAATAAATATACTATCAGTAACAATGATGACTCTGTTGTGTTACAAAAGATACATTATTATTTAGATAAGAAAATTTTTCATAAGAATTCTTATTCATACAATAACTGGGGGGAATTTAAGAGCTAGGAAAAAGCAGCGAATGTGAGATCTATATTAAAGGCTTGATGTATTACAAAGCCTTCATCTAAATTTTTAAGGAAAAAGTAACAAAATTTTAAAAATATATTTAAAGGAAACTATTGTTATATCCAAGTTACTGAGGGATAAATAATGCTCATATATTGTGACAGGAAAAGTAAAATGAATCCCTTCTTCTACCTACTATACACATTGTGGGTTTGTACATGGTACAAAATCAAGCCATTTTATTTGGGGCTTAAATGAAGCAACCAGGCCTTGCTATCTCTAGGATCCACAGAGTGCCAGCACTGGTTCCCTAACACTTCACTAATTAGCGCTTTGTTTCCCTCTTTTACTATCCAATCCAATGACCAAGCATTCCATAAATGTTTATGAGCTCAATAAAAAAGAAAATACTGTTTCTATCATATTTCTTCTTTAAATAAATGGCTTTAGGAAATATTTATTTTACTTTTTTGAAATTATATTTTAATTACATCCTTTCCCATGTCCCTGTCCTCCCTTCAAACCTCCTATGTGGTCCTCCTCAATCTCTTTCAAATTTCTGGCCTTTATTTTTCATTAATTGCTATTACATAGACATAGAGACGTCATGGATCTTGGAAGAGAACTTACAATTGCCGTTTTACTGTGCCATTAAAATATTTAACTACATTATGTTTCAGAAGTCACAAATGGATGGCAACACCATGTGATTGAAATGTTTCCATTTCTATCAAGAACCCCAGGACTTTAAAATGGGAGCTTATTTATTGCAGATATTTAGGGAGATATTAGAAAGTCATGTGTTCATGAAGAAACAGTATATTAAGGAAGAAGTGAAAGAAAAGCAGTTGTATAAATAATAGCATAAACCAGGCAAAGGAAAGGAAAATTTAAGATATTTTGCTAACTGGAAAGAGACAGTCCTTGATAATTAAATAATTTATTAATTCACCTTGAGCAATTTGCCCTTGATCTTCAGGTCTTTAAAGTAGTAGTAATATCCACATTATACATTTCACTAAAAGGAATAACTTTTAAAGATGTAGTATCATTAGAATATTAGGATCTAAGCCTTTCTCTATCATTTCTTAGACAGAACTGGCACTTGCTGTAGTACTTTCTTCAGAGAACATTTTACTTCTTTATTTCTCAGGCTATAGATCAAAGGATTCAGCATGGGTGTGACCAGGTTATTCAAGACCTGCACAGCTGCATTAAGCCAGGGATTGGGGGTAGGCTGGAGGTATATGAGGACCACGGGCATAAAGGCGAGGAGGATGGCAGTAAGATGGGCACTGCAGGTGGAGAAAGCTCTATGTCTCCCCTCAGCAGATCGGATTTGCAGAATGGAGCAGAGGATACAGCTGTAGGAGGTGAGGATGAGGAGGAAGCAGCTGAGGGGCATCAGGCCCACACTGATGAGCCCCACCATCTCCAGGGCTGATGTGTCTGCACAAGTCAGTTTTAGCATAGCAGGGATATCACAGAAGTAATAGTCCACCTCATTGGGACCACAGTAGGGCAGCTGGAAAGTGAGAGTGGTCAGAAAGGTAGCCTGGATACAGCCAAAAAATGCAGTTCCTGTTGCCAGGATGGCACACACTCTGTGATTCATGATTGTTGAGTACCTTAGAGGATAGCATATGGCCACAAAGCGGTCATAGGCCATCACTGTGTACAGAAAACATTCAGTACAACCCAGGAAGTGGTAGAAGAAGAGTTGGCACACACAGCCTGCATAGGAGATTACTTGGGTGTTTCCTGAGAGGTAGAAGAGCATCTTGGGAAAGCTGACTGAAGGGAAAAATATGTCACACATGGACAGCTGGCACAGGAAGAAGTACATGGGTGTGTGAAGCCTAGTAGAAGATACAATTGCAAGAAGTATGAGCAGGTTCCCACCAGGATGAAGGTGTAGACAAAAAAAAAAAAAAACAAGAAAGAGAGTGTGGTCTCCAGACGCTCTGTGCGCAGATAGTGAAAAGACCTGAGCTTGACTACAGAGATTCCTCATAGCTGTGAGACTGTCTGACTTCAAAGCAGAACACAGACCTTGAAGATATAAACACTGAAGTCAAGCAAAGGAGTTTTCTCATGCATCTGGTGGTTTCATTTTTTACAAACAAACTTATATTTTAGGAGTAGATCTATGTGGAGAGAAAACATGAAGACTATAATTGGGGACTTTAGTTTTTGCTGAGTTGTATTATAGTCACTATAAACTTGATTTGCCAAAGATTATAATTAAAAGATGTTAGGTAGAAAACATTTTTTCTTAAGTACTTTCCAAAGTAAATGGAAGCAGACATGGAAAAGGAGATAAACTCCCGAAGTGCACCCAGTTCATAGGAGAAATTCTGTTTCTTCCCTCCTCATTGTTCTTCTGATTACATGTGAAAGGTGAATTAAAATTATAGAACTGAGAATTTATGGATGGATCTTCTAACATAACTAGGTGACATGTGGGAATCCCCTTATTACAAAGACTGATGAACTGAATGCAAGTGCAGAGGGAAAGATGTGGGTTTTTGTTGTTGGTGGTGGTGGTGGTGGTTTTTTTTTTTGTTGTTTTTTTTTGTTGTTTTTTTATAAAACATGACATCCCCATGCAACTCTTCCTGCAAAGCTTAGATAGGGAATTTTAGGCTTTGATCCAGAAATGTGGCTGGTGGTATAGACCTCTAAGTTATGCTCAAACATTTATGACTTGAATGGCTAAGGGGATTATTGTAAACTTATAGCTCACTTCCTGTTGGGCTTGTAGCTGTAAAGGCTTTCTGGGTAGTAAGAAGGCAGAGACTAATCTGGCTTCGTCATTTTGAAAGAACCTAATTCATCATTATCCCAACCAGTATTTAAGAAAACACTAACAAGTAAATCGATGAACTTGTACATGTAAGATATACAATAACCAATTGAGAATTCTACCACTGAACCACCAATGCTTAATAACCAATTGAGATCAGTGATTTGTGATTCCAATTTGTCAATCAATATATACATATTGTAACAAAGTATACAAAATCATCTAATCATGTCCATAGTTTTTTCATTTTTTCTCTAGACTTGTGCATTTTTTATATTATGTTCTAGTGGAACTTTGTGTAAATCTCTGGAGTTTGTTTCCTGAATTTGAAAGAGTAGGGAGGGGTATGTAAGACGACTTGAAGTGAGAAATGGAAGGCAGAAATGTAATAATTAAAGTATAAAATTAAAAATTAAATGAAAGAAAACATAATAAAAATACCTATAATATGACAAGTGATTTTTCATGACTTCATTTGCTAAGTATTTAATTTCCCAGATATTTCTGGGTTACTTTCCTGAATTTTGGATAGTAATAATTCTTGCTCCTCTGGTACTCATGATAATTAGAGCCTCTCATTGTCTGTTATGTAGAAAATATTCACCAAATGATACTTGTTAGAATAACAAGTTTGTGTACTTATGATAATAAAAATCTGTATCTATTAAGATACACCTGGCTCTTCAAGTAGCTTAATCCCTCAATATTTTGTGACATCTTTTTTTTCTATTTATCTAGTGAACTAGAATATATCTTGATATCATGAAACTATGTACACAAGAAATCATGGAAGAATATAAGTAATTCTTAATAATTCAGATTGTTTTTATTTAACAGCTGATGTTTTGACAAAATCAATAAAGTATAAAAAGAAAATACCTTTGATTTAATGTTATTTTGCAAAGGTTACTTTCCTGTCAGAACTCACATTTGAAGAGAACATGGATTCTAAGGAATGCTTTTATCAAGTAATGTGAGTATTTAATATAATATACAAATGGATCTTAAAGCTTACAGGGCACAAAGTTGAGAGATTAAAAACATGTCTCCTCTGTCCTTTTTACTTAGAAGAGTTACCAACACCAATATCCATGCTATTATTCAGTGTTATACATTGCTGTTAGCAGTTCATGTGTCTTCTAGGTAAAATGAAAGTTAAAATTGTATGGCTAATTAGTCTTCTGTTTTAAAGTAGTTGTTTTAGATAATCTTACCGTGGTCAATGAACAAAACAGTTCTGACCTCAAACGAATAAAAGAGATGGTTTATTCTAGAGCAAAATAGGAGTAACCATAGCCCAATAACACAGATTTAGGCTTCTCCCAAACCTCATAATACAAAGAGCTAGCAGTTTCATAAAAATTTTAGAGTAAAAGAACAAAGAAAGCCATAAATTAACATGATTTTCAAATGAATCTATGGGTATACAGTTAGGTGGGTCACAGCGAAGTGGAAGTGGGAGTAATATACTGTAGACCTTAGAAGCTAGATGACAGCATTTTTAGCTTTTTTGTTAGTAGATACTTGGGGTCTGCTCAGACATTGAAAAAGATTTATCTAATGATCAAAAAAGTTGTTAGAAAGTTGATAAGCGGTTCCTATGCAGACTAACTATGCCCCAGGATAATTTAGCTCTGGACACGCACTATACCAATCTCTCTACATCGTTGAAGTTCTAATCAGCCTCTATAGTCAAAGCTTCTTTCCAGAAATTCTCATGCACAGGAGGATGGCCTGTTTAAGAAGACCGTAGAAGAAACTGGTACAAACATACAAGTTTTCAGAAAGGGAAAGGATAAAGAAATTCAACACACAACTATTTCAAAATGAATGGGAACAGGAAATCATCAGGGCCTTAAGAGAAATGTCAAAAGTATGATTTCAAAGCTTCATATTCTATTTTCTCTAAAATTTCTTTACAATAATGTGAGGTTCTTTAGGTAAAACAATAAGCGACATAGAAAAATTTCCTAATGCACTCTTTATGTTTTACTGGGGAGAGAAACAATAGCAATGTGAAACAAACAAAATATTGCCATTAGTTACATATGTCAGAGATCCAAAGGCAGAAAGATGAGCTGAAAAATCATGATGTGAGTGTGCATGAAGTGTGTTTAATAGCATGATTATGAAATGTGTTCTTCTGACATTTAGTATTAAAGCCTTAGACACAGGAAGGTATAGTTACAAAAGTGTTGAATAAAGGAGTGAGAGATGACGCAGTGTCTAAAAGCATTTGCTGCTCCCCCAGGTGGCCCAAGTTAGGTTCCCATCACCCACATTGGGATGCTACCAACTACCTATAGCTACAGGTCCAAGGTTTCTGAGCCCTCTCCTGCCCTTCCTCTCTGATTCCTGACAGACATATGACATACATTAGCACAGACACACACACATAAATAATTATTTAAATACTGAGCAAGACAACAAACATACAGTTATCAGCTTTTGGGATACTTTAATAAGTTGCCTGGGAATTTGTTTTTGTCTAATTTATATCAAACATAAAATATTTGCAATAGAAAATTCTATCCTCAAGGTGCTGAGGGTTGAAAGTTGATATAATCTGTGATGAGAAAAATAAAAACAATCACTCTTTCTAAATATACTGTTTTTTTTCTAAACAATAATTTGAATCTTCCATTACTTGCAATTCCTTTGGAGCCCTTATTAAGTAACTAGGTAATAATAAAATGGCATAGAGAGCCTTGACATCCCCAGCATCCACTGATGTCAGTACTAGCTCACTCATCACTTCTCTTACGTTCTGCTTTCCTGACTATTCACTATCTTATCCTTGATCCGAAGGATTGAGGACACCAAAATATTTATTAGCTGCATGAGTAGAAAACAATACTACCACCTTCTTTATTTTATTTAATAAAATCTCTTTTATAAGCAAGAATTATGACTACCATTGAAAACTGAATGGGAAAAACCTACACTGCCTCAACCCCACAGAAAGAACTCAACAGGGTATATTTAGGAATATATATGTATATACAAACACATACAAGTATGCAATAACAATGAAAACAGAGGCCATGAATTTGAAGGAGAGTGGGTAAGGGCATATGGTAATATTCAGAGGGAGGAAAGAGAATAAAGAAACATTGTAATTAAGTTATAACCTCAAAAATAAACAAAAAAGAAAGGGTTTTATGAGAAGGAACAGTAAAGCTGCACCCTGCATGTAAACAGAGTATCCAGAGCCACAAATAAACTGCTGATTGGACTTTTCATGGACTTTTGCTTGTGCTGAGGATTCCACAGCCAAATAAATAGACAAAAAGCCAATGGAGCCAGCCTTCCATTCACAGAAACTTCCTGATTGCAGCCTCCAAGCTTTCATTAACTACTCTGGGTCTGAGACCAACAGATGTTTATGCTATGCCACACTAGAACCCTGATTCATCTGCAGGAGACCTGAATTAGGTCCTATCCAGAGGCACTTGGCTGTTTTTCATTTTTACTAAACAGTTGCTTTGGTTTCAAATCACAAGAAAGTTCCCAAAGCCATTTGTTTGATTTGCTCTTACTTCTTTTGCAGCAACTGCTAAACGTTGAAATGAAAATATATTCCATGCAGACATTTGAAGAGATAATTAAATAATCATGTCCATGATAATGGAAAAACTATGTATAGGAAGATGGTCCTAAGGCAAAAAAAGGAAAAGAACATTCAGAAAAATTTCATTCTTCCTAGTAGAGGAATTTATTAGTAACTTAACCTTTAGTGATTTGCTCTTGGTATTCAAGTCCTAACCATTTGTAAAATGAGGCACTGATAATATATATGCTCTTTGTCACACAAAATAAAATACCTTTTGTGGGAAATGTGAGATTAAAGTAATAGTTTCTGATACTTTCTCTAACATTTCTCAAGTACGGAGGCTGCTTTCTGTAGTATTTTCTTCAGAGAACCTTTTACTTCCTTATTCCTCAAGCTATAGATCAAAGGATTCAGCATGGGGATAACCAAGTTGTTAAAGACTTGAATGGCTGCATCTAAACAAGGGCTCATGGTTGGTCTTAGGTATATGAGGACCACAGGCATAAAGTAAAGCAGTATGGCAGTAAGGTGGGCACTGCAGGTAGAGAAGGCTTTGTGTCTACCTTCAGCAGAGCGGATCTTCAGGATGGAATAGACTATACAGCTGTAGGAGGTGAGGATGAGGAAGAAGCAGCTGAGAGGCATGAGACCTACACTGATGAACCCCACCATTTCCTGGGCTGATGTGTCTGAACAAGCCAGCTTCAACAACACAAGCATATCACAGAAAGAATAGGCCACCTTATTGGGACCACAGTAGGGCAACTGGAAGGTGACAGTGGTTAAAAATGTAGCCTGAACGCAGGCAGAAAATAATGTCCCCATAGCAAGGATGGCACACACTCTGTGGTTCATGATTATTTGGTACCTTAAAGGGTAGCATATGGCAACAAAGCAGTCATAGGCCATCACTGTGTACAGAAAACCTTCAGTACAACCCAGGAAATGGTAGAAGAAGAGCTGGCACACACAGCCTGCATAGGAGATGGCCCGGCTATTTCCTGAGAGGTAGAACAGCATCTTGGGAGAAGTCACTGAAGGGAAAAATATGTCACACACGGACAGCTGGCACAGGAAGAAGTACATGGGGGTGTGAAGCTGAGTGGAGGAGACAATTGCGAGGAGTATGAGCGGGTTCCCCACCAGGGCAAAGATGTAGAAAGACAAAAACAGAACAAAGAGCATGGTCTCCAGACCCTCTGTGTGTGGGATGCCCATCAGGATAAACTGAGTCACCACTGAGAGATTCCTCATTGTTTTGAGAATATCTGATTTCAAAACAGAACACAAATCAAGCTCCCCAGGACATGAACCCTGAAGTTAAACCAACATGCTCTCTGGTGGAAGTGTGTTTTTTTTCGATTTTGCACAATTGATCTTCTTTAATGGGGCAGATCTACATGAAACATAAAGACAATAAAGTTTTAGATTATAATTTAGAATTAAGTGCTTTTAGAAAGTTAAATATAGGTCAGATCTAGATTCACATACAAAACAAAAATCATTTTCCTAAGGCCTCTGAAGTAAACAGACAATATAAAATCTGGAAAAACCCTGTACACACGAAAATATCTGCTTTTGCCATCAACTGTACTATTGTTTTTTGTTTGGTTTTTGTTTCGTGTTTTTTTGAGATGAACATTCTAATCAATTATGTCATGGCTACTCAGGATAATGACACTCTAATACTTAAGTGGTTTTTGATAACACAGGTCTTATTTTTTAAAGTATAAAGGATTCCTCTTTTTCTCCCATGCCCTTCCCTGTTGGAAACTATTTCCTTTTCTTTCCCTTCTCTTCCTCCTGCTTCCCACAGCTGTGCTACAAAAACAGAAACAGGTTTGGGAAAATGAGAATGCAACATAAAAACAAAATATATTTGTAGAGAATCTTTTTGCAGACAATCCCTGCAATGATGTATCTGCCCTGGTGTGTGTGTGTGTGTGTGTGTGTGTGTGTGTGCATGTAGACAAAGGAATCGTGCAAATGAACAAAGCTGGTTCATTTTATGAAACATACATGTGTAAAAGTGCTATTACAAAACTTTGGAGAATTTTAGTATCAATTACAACTCATGATAATTTCCCAGTGGTCTATTTGAAGGAAAAACACAATGCAAGACATTACAACTTGGAAACTGATCTAGAAACATTGTCTATAGAAGGCAGGAAAGGGAATGTTTGCTTGGTTCTAATTGGATTGATTAATACAGGAAAGCAAATACAAGCTTTTGTATTCCTCAAAGTCTATAACATAACATAAGTAGTCTTGAGTGTATATATGCTTTTTGTTTTGTTTTGAGACGGGGTTTCTCTGTGTAGTTTTGGAGCCTGTCCTGGATCTCGCTCTGTAGACCAGGCTGGCCTCAAACTCAGAGATCTGCCTGGCTTTGCCTCCCAAGTACTGAGAATAAAGATGTGTGCCACCACTGCCTGGTGTATAGATGCTTTTTAATGTACAAAACAAATAAATGAGAAAATGCCATCAATTCTGGGGAAAAGGAGCATAGATCAACTTTGAGATTATCTAGATGTTAGAATTATTAAAGATATTAAAATACCTACCTTGGTGTTCCTTGAGGTTTAAAAATACAAATTTGAAATGACTGGAGGGATAGGTATTCCCTGTAGAGACACATAAAGTATTAAAACATAAGTGTAAAAATTATTTGGTACTAAAATACAATACTTAGCAAAGAAAAACTTTAATAATATGCAAGGAACCTTATCCATTGCAAGAAAGAAGGGAAAAAGGCAAGAGACTAAGTAGAAAGGAATAAAACAGTTTGCATATTGATAAATAAAGCACAAAGACTCAACAATTTTTAGAAAAAAATAAAGACAATTAGATGAGTAGATACAAAACCAAAAGACATACATTTCTTGCATTTCAGATCAGCAAATAAAAGAAAGATATTCAATTAAACAATATTTATTATAGCAGAAAAATGTATTCTGTGAAACATAATTAAATACCCTTTCAATGTATACTATAGTTTTCAGTTAGTAATTTTTTTTTTTTTTGGTTTTTCGAGACAGGGTTTCTCTGTGTAGCTTTGCGCCTTTCCTGGAGCTCACTTGGTAGCCCAGGCTGGCCTTGAACTCACAGAGATCCGCCTGCCTCTGCCTCCCGAGTGCTGGGATTAAAGGCGTGCGCCACCAATGCCCGGCTTCAGTTAGTAATTTTATGGGACTCCTCAATGTATGAATGAGTGGGTCTTTGATTCTTGTGCCTGTTTTGGGGGGTCTTTTATTTTTCTGTTGGCTTGTATTGTCCAACTTCAATAAACTGTTTTTCATTTTATTTTACTTTGTTATGTTTTGCTCTTACCTCTTAGAAGCCTGTTCTTTTCTAATGAGAGACAGAAAGGGAGTGGATCCTAATCGGAGAGGAGGTAGGGAGGACCTGGGAGAAGAAGAGGGAGGGGAAACTACTCAGATTATATTATTAGAGAAAAGAATCTATGGCTAGTTAAGAAGAAAAATATGTGCAGGATCATCATATTTTAAACAAAATATTGGTCAAAAAACAGTGGATTTGTGAGTGGAGGAAAGGCTGTGTTCAAAGGTTGAAAAAATCAATTTAAAAAAGAAATCAGTTTTTCTCAAGCTAATACTAATTTTTTAGTATAATTTTTAACTATATTTAAAAATGCTAATGTCAAGCTGATCCTATTATTTGTACTAAAAATAAAATATTATAAAGTGAAAAGAACTTTACAAAACAAAGGTTTTTTAAGGCTCACATTACCAGATTTTAATACTACTGTTGTGCCACATAAATTGGGATCACATGCTATTGGTGAAAGCAGAGGGAGAACAGAATAGAGTTCAGGAACATACGTACAAATACATGGTTATTTGACATTTAACAAACTAGCAAAACATATAAATGAAGAAGTGTCTTTTCAACATCAATTCTGGAATAATTAAACATCCATACAAACAAATAATCAAAAAGTCAATCATCATAGATTCATAACTAACAGTTTATATAAATGTGTGTGTGTGTGTTTGTATAAATGGATCAAGTACATACAATGTATCCTGTAGAACATGAAATTTTAACATATAATTCATCTGAATTCTAACAGAATCATCTTTTTGTGAACTTGGTTTGTCATACAGTCATACTTGTAATCCATGATTTTCTCTTAATATTGTTATTTGAATTAACTTAAAGTATTTTTTCAAAGTCATGAAAGATACCAAAAGAATTCAGAACTATTAAGAAGCACAGGAGACTAAAAAGAGAAACCAGTAAAACGTAATAGAATAGTGATGTAGGCTTCTGGCACAAAATAAAACAGTAATTGGCAAATCAATGAAGTTAGAATAAGATCATTAGGCAATAATAAATGTGGTTGGTATGTACAATGAATAAAAAAATTAAATAAAAAACATTAAAAATATGGCACTAATAGTTACTAAGCTTTAAATGAAAGAATTAAAAGTGTTTGATATATTTCATACATCATTAAGGGATTTGTGGTACTGTATATTTGGAACTGATTCAAAGTTAAAAATTAAAACAAAATATTTGCCAACAAGAAAATGAAAAAAGTAGTTCATAGTGAATAAAATAATTTGCATATCCAACATTTATAGAAAAACATTTATAGTATTTTTTAACTCAATAAAAATTCAAGTAATTCCTCAGCTACTTCAAGAAAACTGGGAAATTACTTTTAACATGTACATTATCAAGTAAGACATGGATGTAAATAAATACTGTAAAAGGCATCCATTATTGTTACCAAAGAAGAGCAAATAAATCATAGTTAGATACCGCTGTGCACCTGCTATGAAGGGATAAACTACAAAATGAAGGAACCAGGGGTCACCACTTCTGTGGGTTTACATGAGAGCAGTGGCAATTTACTCTGTTTATAGGGAGAAACTAATTGATCTTGAATCTTGATCCTCACATATATGAGTCAAGGGCTTCACCATTAGGCTGAATTTTTTTGACCATTTGTTTTGACATCAAAACACATGCCTAAGAAAATTAGTCTCCAAATCTCTTCATTTGAAAATCTTCAGCAAAAAAAAGCATCCACCAAAAAAAAAAAAAAAAAAAATAACCAAAAAAAAAAAAAAAAACCACCCTGAAATCTAGGGACTTTCTTCTTTTAGGTGTCAGCACTTCAGTGAAGAAAGGACAAAAGGCTTTAGGGAAAAGAGAAAGAAAAAATAAAAACAAAAACGCTTACTTTTCCACCAGAACTATGATAGTTTTTTTCTCCAAAAATTGAGGACACACCCAATGTCATAGACAAGTGTTCTGCTATTAACTACATCTCAACCCTCGGTGTTCAGGACAGGCTGTCACCCGCATGCTGGTCTTGACCTCAGTGTGGAGCCCTCCTGGATGTCCTATTCACAATCTTTCTGAGAAGATACTGGAATTGCAGATGTGT
This sequence comes from Peromyscus aztecus, assembly GCA_902168405.1. Classification (NCBI taxonomy): domain Eukaryota; kingdom Metazoa; phylum Chordata; class Mammalia; order Rodentia; family Cricetidae; genus Peromyscus; species Peromyscus aztecus. Next base: position 4,982 of record CABHPQ010169070.1, on the reverse strand, counting down.
GCTGACTTGCATAGCATGGGATTTTCCACAGTGTTCTAAAGATGACTAAGTTACATTCTTTGCTTCTTAGAAGAGTTCAGAGAACTTCAACCTCAGGAGCTAAGATTCAATGTTTGCATAAGATATCCATGTGCATACTGCCTGGTTTGAACACATTCATTTCCCGTTGGATCCCTTCTTTCATATCCCTTTGGACATTCTTGATTCATTCATTTATAGCCCTGAGGGACCAATTAGAGTAAAGTCAACAATGTCATCCAAAATAAAAGAAGCTTTGACAAGGGTAATACCTACATCCTCCTCCTGTGTGTCAACCTAGGAAATGGACTCTAATGTCTATTTTGAGACATCATGACAGCTGTTTTCTTTGTCTGAGTTATCTGTTTAATTATTTGCATTTGGTAATATAATACTTCCATTTCAGTCATATAAACATTTCAGAAATTCTGTAGTTATTTATCATGCACATCACAACTTAAAACAGGATTTAATGAATAGGTCAATTACTTAATTATTTTGTGTCCTATTTTTCTTCTCAAAAAATAATACTGTACTTCACAAGGAATATTATAAACCAGTAATGAGGATAACAACCTCCCCATATGGAATTGATTTAATAAAAAAACAATACATGGTTTGAGCATTTGTGAGGTATTATGATAATTTTTTTATGGATCAACAGGTATATTTGAAAGCACAGAGGTATGACGAATTGATCATCCAGCTGGAAAAAAAAAACTGATCTAAGATTAAAACTCAAACCTGGTTTCATAGTTGATGCCTCTTTTCTTTCTGCCATGGTAGCTCCTGTGAGCTATTTTGCTGAGAAAAGGAAAAAAAGTGGGGGTTGACTTGAAATCTTAAAAAACTTGTGGGCATTTTGATGAAGCAAACAGTGAAGATATATTGCATCAATTAAGGTTTAAGTTTCATTTCAGCTAAGCAAGAAAAAAAAATCTCAGTGAAATAAACCACCTGTTAATGAATGAGTTTCCTATGAGTGAGAGGCTCTAAGTACTTTTCAAAAGACATCTTTTAGAGTTGTAATGGGAGGTATTTCTTCATAAAATGAAATGATACTACAATCACAACTGCTGTGGGATGTCTTTCTGTATGCTGTGAATATATATATATATATATATATATATATATATATATATATATATATATATATGCTGTT
>CABHPQ010169069.1:0-47211 GCA_902168405.1 Peromyscus aztecus | reverse complement strand
TTTTTTGAAAGCAGCAAATACGTGTGTGATTAGACAACTAAAGTATGTAAAGAGTACTGAGCATAAGTTTGCTGCTGTAATTAATTCATTTAAGGGGCTGGAAAGATGGCACAGTGGTTAAGAGCATTGAATGCACTTGCAGAGAACCAGGGTTAATTCTTAGCACTGACATGATGGTTCACAGCCATCTGGAACTCTAGTTCCAGGGGATCCAATGCCTCTTCTGGCCTCTGGGCACCACGCATGCACATGATACACAGACATACATGGCAGATAAAACACCTGCACACAAAATAAATAACAGACAAAAAATCATGTAGGAAGCTTAACTTTCTCCTAGTCCTGTAGATCCATTAAAAGGCAGATCACTTTCTTTCTTTCTTTTTTTTTGGCTTGGTCACAGGTCAGCAAACCATGTACTGCCAGCTGGGTAAATCTGACATCCTGCTCATTTTTTTTATAAACAAAATTTTATTGTGATACAACCACATCCATTTTTTATTTTGTTGCTCTGGCCTTTAAAAAAGGAAACTGTAGTTGTGGCAGTGGACAACAGAACTTGAAAACGTTTACAAACAAGCTGCTGATGTGTGCTTTGAGTATCAGACAAATGTGGAAAGATGAGCATCTTAAATAGTCTACAGTTTTATTCTTTATGAGTTTACATGTTCCCATTTAGCCCACCAAAATGAAAATGATTGTACATAATTGTTAGGAAACAAGAGTTTGGGATGAATTTTGTTTTGTTGTTTTTTTTGGGGGGGGGAGGGGTTGTTGAGGCAGTTTTGCCAAAAGCCCAGGCTGGCCTTGCCCATTTCCCTGAGTATTAACCCCAGTTAAAACAAGATTTTTTTTTTTTAAGGCAATGTCTCACTATGTATCCCTGGCTGGCCTTGAATGTAGAGATCCACCTGCTTCTACCTCCCTAGTGCTGGAATTAAAGATGTGTACCACCATACCTGGCTGAAACAAGGATTTTGATAACCACATAGTATCTCATAATGAGGTACATCCCTTCTAAGTGTTCCCTTCTCTGTTTTCCAGGGTTTTTTTTTTTTTTTTTTTTTTTTTTTGAAAAAAAAAAAAAAGAATCTGATGTATCCCTGGCTGGCTGAAGATGTTGAACTACTCTGCCTAGTTTTGCATTTGTGCTAGGGACCAAACTCAGTGCTTCACGCATGCTAGGGAAGCACTCGGCTAACAACAACATCTGCAGCTCAGAATACAGGCCATTTTAGTCGATACCTTCATACACACGTGTGTCCTTAGTGTTGTTTGGAAAGATCTAAATCTAAGTGCAGATTAACTTTCATGGTTCCTATTTGTAAGTCCCAGTTAACTACAAAGGTATTTTCTGGGTTCACACATTTCACCCTTAGATAGAGGTGTTCATTTTCCTTGATACATACCGTTGTAACATTTTTAAAGTGGCCTTAGGTCCTTTTTAAGATCTGCATTTGCTTGTTCTGGTTCTTGTTGATTTGCTTAATCCCAACCTTAGCAGATTTCTTCATGGCACATGGAAGTCGACACTGGAAGTGCAGATTTATTTCTGTCAATAAAGTCTGATCTGTTTTGTGTTTTTCCTTTCCTCCCTCCCTCCCTAGGTCACTTTCACAGATGGGGCTCAGACTCCTCGGCTTAGGTGATCCCACCTCAGCCATGTGAGGAGCTGGAATACAGTTGCTGGTCACTTGCATTTCTGATGTATTTCATGCATGCTTCTCGATTAGCTTAAATTATTTTGATCCTGGATTTAGCATGTAGCCTGGACCAGGCTCTCACTAGCTTGCTTCTTAACTTCTGTCTTTTGAGTGCTTGGATATTTATGTCCTATGATGTCTAGTCGAGTAGCATAGTTTTATATGTCATTTACTGATTTGCCCACTGGGCAGTGACATCTTCCATGACAGTAGCTCTTCAATAATTGACTGAATTATAGTTGTGCCATCCCCTCAGCTATATGTGCTTAATACTCAGTGTTGGTTAGGTCGATGAGTGTTCTTTTGGATTCACTGATGCAAAAAATAAGCTTAACATTTAAAAGTAACAGTCCTTGAAAATATTGCTTCATACCTTTTGAACAATTTATCTTCATCTGCACAAATATCTAGAATGTACCATGAGCCAGGTACTGATTTGGTATTAGGACTTAACTGTAGCTAATATACAGGTGCTGTTCCAGAAATCTAGTGGCAAACATGGAATTATGTGCAAGCTATAGTACAGTGATGGATATAGACATATTCTTGGGAAATAAAAGCTGTGATGAAAGCTGAGGTACCGCGGGTACAGAGGAGTGCCTAAACCAAAGTAGAGCACTGGTAAAGGGCTTCTTTAAAAAGAAATCTCCAGCTGAGACGTTAAGTCAAGGAAGAATGATGTAGTTCAAAGTCGAGCAGCACAAGCATGGAGGTTAGGTAGTGCAAAACTCTAGGGCTTGTACAAACTTTTAAGTTAACAGATGGCATGGAGAAAAGGAAGGCTGGAGGCAACATGAGGCGAGGCTGCACTGGTAGGAGAAGGTAGGGCAGATTTCCTAGGTTGTGTCGACAATTCTGACTTTACAGAGTTGAATACAGCCAGATTTATGATTTTAGATATGACTGGCTGCAGAGGGAAGGGGATGTAAAAAGGAACACAGTGAGGCAAGTTACAAGGCTGTATTAACTTCGGAAATGTCTTGGTGTCTTGAATCTGGGTAACGGGACTGTAAGGGTGAGAGCAGTTAATTCTCAGGCAACTAGCTGGGAGAGTTGCATGAAGAGTGCTCTCTCCTGATTTAGGGAAACAGCTGGATGATGGGAAGACATCGAACTCAGCTTTAGACATACCCTGGGCATGTATATAATCATCATCAAGAAATGAGACTCAAGTGAGAGGTCTGAGCCTGAGAAACACATTTGAGTGTGCACATCATTAGTACGGAGTAAATTAGGTGTGGTGATGCATGCCTGTAGTCCCAGCATTTAAGAGGCCAAGCTTGGCAGAATTTCCATGAGTTTGAGGTTAGCCTGGGATACAGGGTGACTGGAACCTATTTTCATGTATGAGAGGGAGAGACAGAGAAACTAAAAAGGCATATAGTTGAGCTGAAGAATAGAATTTTAAGTCTGGTGAATTCAATAGCAGATTGGAGATAACAAAGGGTCTGTAATCTTGAAGATACCACCATGTAAAGTTATTCACAGATAAGAAAAAAACTGAATTACCTATCAGAAAGTATCAAAAGATTTAATTTATGAGTAATTGAATTCTAAAGAAAAAATATTGAACAAAATTTTGAGGAACTAATGGATAAATATTTACTGAAACCCCTAGATAGATGACTCAAAAATCTTGGAGAATCCCTCCAGAAAGGTAAATTAAAAACTTGATAAAAATTGAATAATGTAAAAGATCAGTGGTTGCTGGGAGCAAGGGTGTGTGATGTGCTTTCCTCAGTACTGTGACTAAATGCCTGACGAGTAGCTGGCAATGGAGAAACAAGGTGTGTGTGTGTGTGTGTGTGTGTGTGTGTGTGTGTTGGTTCACAGTTCAGGGGATACAGCCCTTCAAGGGGAGAAGGATGGAGATGGGAACAGGCCTGCTTGTGGCAACAGGAAGCTGTTTGCTCACATGTCAAAAGGACTGACCAGGAAGTGGGAAAAAGGAATGTAGATGCCCAGTGCTCCTCCATTAAGCCCAGCTAATGGTGCAGCTCCTGTTCAGGACAGGTCTTCCTCACTTCAGTCAGCTGTCTCTGAAGACAACAGGTATGCCCCAAATGTGTTCTTTGCTAGTACCTAAGAATGAGCCCCTACACTGGTCATTTAAAATTGCATTTATTTGGTCGTGTGTGTGTGTGTGTGTGTGTGTGTGTGTGATCTAGAGGTCAGAGGACAACTTTTGGAAGTCTGTTTTGCCACGTGAGTCCCAGGGAATGAGTGCAGGTCATCAGGTTTGACAGCAAGCACTCTGACCTGTTCAGTCATCCTGTTAGCCCATCACATGACTCTTTAAGAGCAAGGCAGTTAGTTCATGAGATCTGTGTATTGTGCATTTCTCCAAACACAAACCCTGCCGCACTAAAGGATGAAACTAATGTGAATTGTGGGCATTAGGGGATAAGGAGATTGTCATTATAAGCTTATTGGTTGTAACAAATCCTGCATACGTGGAGGCGTGAGGAGTGAAGGAAGCTCTCAGTAGCAGCAGGGGTATATGGGAAGTTTGTACCGTCTGCTCATTTTGTGAGAATCTCCTCTAAAATGTATGTAATTTAAAGGTCTCTGAGCACCTCATAGTCATGCTGAAAACCAAACGAATGAAAAAGAATCTTGAAAGCTCAGGAGAAAGTGATCATGCCAATGTAAGACCTCATCTGACTTCAGAAGCCTTGTGCCTGGGGAATCCTAGAGCCAGATCTTGTAAATGATGGAGGGGGGGAAAGCTGTCCAATAAATAGCATCTCTGTTTTTTGGGAACACAGAGATACAGATACACTCAGATCAGTGAAGACAAAGAGTGTGTTGCCTCCACACATTCACTACTAAAAAGACTGAAGGCTAACATGACAGATCTTTGGGAAGGAATTTATAGAGCCCAGAAAAGTAAACTTGTGAAAGAATACCTTCTAGGCCTCAAAGGAGTAGGTGTCTAAAAGTGAGCAGGTCTGTGGTGGGATGTTTGAGAAAGACATTGAGTAACAAAAGTGGCTGGAGAGTTGGTCCGGAAATTATTAACTTGTTGCAGAATTCAGTTCCATCTTTTGAAGACAGAAGAATGTGCAGTCAACTGTATCAACCCCCAAAGTAAAATTAAATGACCAGTGAAATGTAACAAGTGCCCATTGTATCAATCAACTAAGGAGTTTGTAGTCACGTTAGCCAAGTAACAGCACTTCTATGATCCTGCTTCCAGGTTTCTGCCCTGACTTTCCTTTCTTCATAATGGACTGTGATTGAGACGTGTAAGACAAATACAATTTCCTTCCCACGTTGCTTTTGATTGTGTGTATCACAGCAGTAGAAAGCTAACTAGAATGGAGCACCAAAGAGACAGATGAATGGTGATGGCATGGACGTAGAGAAGGAGTAGTACGTGCCACTAATGGGTACAGTTGTTTTTGGTTTTGTTTTTATGACGGGGATGGGGTGGGGTGGAGGTGGTGGTGGTGGTGCTAAAATGTTCTGAAATTAATATAGATTTTGTGAATAGACTGAAATTGAGATATATTTCATGTGCTATAAAAATTTTAATTATAATTGAAATGTGTAGCTGAAAGTTTTCCTGTGTCCTGCCTTGCCCACAGTCAGGACAAATCTCTCTCACCCACCAGTCCCATAGCCACTTGGACCCAAATAAACACACATAGACTTATATTATTTTTAAACTATGGCCTTGGCAAGCTTCTTGCTAGCTAGCTCTTATATCTTAAATTGACCCATTTCTATAAATCTATATTTTGCCATGTGGCTTGTGGCTTACCAATACCTTCCCATCTTGCTTCTCATGGCGGCGGCAGGCAGTCTCTGGCAGCGTCTGTCTTGCCTCTCCTTTCTCTTCCTGTCTCTCTAGTTAGAATGTCCCGTCTAACCTTATTCTGCCTCACCATTGGCCAAACAGCTTTATTTATCAACCAATCAGGGCAACACATATTCACAGCATGCAGAATGACATCTCCATCAGAAATGTTAATTGTGTGATAGTTATATTTCATTTTGTTACATTTATCTATTTGCATGTGGGGTGGATGAGTGCACACTTGCTATGGTGCACACATAGGAAAGTCGGGACAGTCCTCAGGAGTGGGCTATTTCCTTTAACTATATGGCTCCCATCAAGCTTGGCAGCAAACACCTTTACCCACTGAGCCATCACTGGCTCTATATCTCACTTTTTAAAATATATCTCACTTTTAAATACAAAAGTAAAGTATCACACTCCAATATTTATTCTGTACTGAAGCATGCAGACTTCATTTGAATCTCTGGCATAAAGTTAGTGCATAGTAAGTGGTAGGCATTCCTTAATGTTTTTAGGCAAACAAGAGAATGGCTGAGAAACTATATGTAAATAAAATTTCTTTGTCTCATTTCCTGGGATAATGAGATCGGGGAAACTGGGTCACTGTGACTCAGTTCCCAGTTGTGATGTGCTACTGTTCTTGCAAATGATTCTTCTGTTTCCCATCACAAGGGCTTTTTTGGTTAGCAACTTGCCCATCATGATCCATGTCCATACATAATGAGAGGGGCAACTTAGCCAGCAATGATTGCATTCCAGCACTTGGCTGGTGATCTGTTTGGGATTTCATGTAGGAAGTATCCTGTATGATAATGTGGATCAAATAAGCCACATGAGACTTTGTGGTGTCAGAATGATAGAAGTCAACCACTTTTCCCACCTCAGTTATGAGTAGGAGAAGGAAGCAAAGATACCAGTGGCACTGAGGATAAAGGGGGAGGAAACTACCCAAAGTCCATTTGTAAAAACATTCTGTTCCAACTTGGAAATAATCTGGTATCTCAAATTCTTTGCTACTTTTTTGGTTGAGTGATTGGGTTTAGTTGTCTTCAATGTATTTCCCAAGGATGTTTCTCCTTACCCAGAAAGAATGAATAATTATTGGTAGTCACAGTTAAAAATATGTGCTGATGCCTAGCCATGTCCCTCTGGTCACTCGCCTTGGTTCATACAGGACCCACTGTTTCCATGGCTCTGCTGGTATTTTTGGTGCAGTGACTAATGTTGACTATTGAACCCCTTAAATCTAGATTTATATTCCAGCTGCGCACATCAGGAGGCTCAAGTCTTTGAAGCCTTATGTAACTTCTTAGCTGTAATTTTTTCTATTTGTAAGATGTGGATCATGATATCAATCTTTTATGGCTATCAGAATTAATTTAGATGAATGGATGGATGTCTTCCACTAGGAGTAACTACAGATAATCTAAGAACTATTATTTAGCCACTTAACTAGTTTAAATGATTAACTTGGGTTTTATTTTCAAGTTTTCCTCAGGAAAAATAGGTTGGAACCCATTAAGAGTATGGTTTGAGCCTGGATGTTTTCATTAATTCACTTTTAGAATTCTAGCATTCTCTGCTTTATTCTTCATGAAAAAACTAGATTTCTCTGAAATCACACAATTTATCAAGTTAGTGAAAATGCAATCTTCAAACCAAGTAAAAACCACTTCCGATCTTTTTAGACAAACTGATAATCCCCTTAATGAGTGTACATCCAGTGACCACATTTTTAGTTCAAATGGGTCATTCTGTGTATCATTGAACTCGCTTAGGATTTTAAAAGCTAGATGAGACCCTTGGAAAAATCTGACCCCCAGTGTTTTCAATGGAAGACTCAGGCTTTGGAGCTCTAAGAAACCATTGATGAGCAGACATCTCCCCAGTGTCCTCAGCACACCCCTGTCCTCACGAAGGCTCCCTCCAAGGCATCAGTGAACTCCAGTGTTGAAAAGATGAATAATGAGATGGGTCACTTATCCTAGGTACTTTATGCCATCCCTTCAGTGACCCATTTGCCTTTTCCAGTGTACCACCCATGTGACATAGTCTCCTAACTCCTTCTAGTCTGTTCACCTGATAATACTCAGCCTGTTTTCTTACCTCAGGATCAAAGCACTTCTTAGAGCTCCCGGTGGTAATTAAATTCTCCCACACACTATGCCCACAGTGTTATGAACTATTACCAACTGGTTATTTCTGGGTAAAAGTATTCCTCCTCATGTCCTCTGGCTCTTGTGGAGAATTGTTTGATGGAGATTTTGGTCCTACCTGCTGTGTTAGCAATGTTGCCCAGACACCTTTTTATATTCCTCTTCAATGGCTCTGGGTTTCTAATTCTTTATTCTGGTCTGTGTCAGAATAACCCAGAGAGAAAAGAATATCCTGTTAACATCCTTCTTGGAAAAATAGTCAGAAACCTTTTTTTTTGAAGACCTGAGATTTCAGTAATGGTATATTTCTTTGTTCTTGCTTTGGTCCCTCTGGTAAAACTTCCTACACCAGCATCAAGAGTCTAATGGTTCACCTGAGCAAAGAAGATCCCCTTGGGTTTAGTGCAAGTGAATAGCCTGATGATAATGCATGGCCATCCATTGTCTGCACATAGAGGCTGGTCAAGAGGCAAGTTTCTCTGGAGGCTGAGTGGCCTGCAGAAACCCATCGAGACAGATGGGGAATGGCAAAGCATCCACATTGATTGGCATTTTAGACTTTCACTGTCAACCTTGTCTTTCAGTTTCCCAACTCATTGGTCTGGTTTTTGCCATTGGAGGGGTGTGTGTGCATGTTATGTAGCTCAGTTTTCTTTGTATCTAATTATACTTCTTTTTAAAATAACAAACAACAAAAGTTGAAGTAACAAAAGAAACTGATGAACTGGAGGATCACCTTAGTGTTTATGAGCACCAGGCAGGGTAAGTGTTGGAGAGATAGCTCATCCATAAGAGTGCTCACTGCTCTTACAGAGAACCAGGTTCAATTCCCAGCACTCACATTAGGTGGCTCACAACCACCTGCATTGCCAGTTCCAGGGGCTCTGGCACACTTGTCAGGAGTACAGGTACCTGCACTCTTATGGTGTACGTAAATACATTCACACACACACACACACACACACACACACACACACACACACACACACGATTCTTAAACAGCCACCAGTGTGACATCACAGTATCGGGAATCAAGAAAGGAACATTTACTTTCAAGAAGTCTTTATTCTTCAGGTTTCTACCACCTGCTCTGCTGACCACCCCTGAGAAACTTGGTGGCCCGGAGGCCATGTGGCTGTTCCTTCCTTTGGAAATAGTTCATTTTGAATGAAATTCATTGCATTATTTTGAGACTGTTGTCTCAGATGGTGTGCTTTTTACAAAGAGTTTGAATTCTGAGTATTTCTAGAATATACAGTTCTGATTTGGTTTCTAGTTTTGCTGCTCGTGGGGGTTCTCTGTGTGGAATGTCTTCTGTTGAGGCCTAGGGACACAGTTGAGCTGCATGCTTAATGAGGTCTGACCCATATGCATCACGTAAGACACTCTCAGTACCCATCATCACTGGCATCATAAAATGGCTTTAAGTGGATTCTTGATGACAGTGACCAGTTGGTGTCATTCCCTCGAAAGTGGATGAAGTCACTCACTCATTAAAATTTTAATGGATGCCATTTACTGTGAAAGGGGCTGGGAATTCGAGACTAATGCACATAGTACCTTGATTGAGACCGTCAAGGTCTTGGAATCAAGAGTTGCACTGTGATTGTGTATGAAAAGATGCTAGCCCAGGAGATGGGCAACTGGGCTATGAAGGATGAAGAGGAGAGCTGGTGAAAAAGCCCCTCAGAGTTTCCCTCTCTGTATTCATCCAATAGGCATCTGCAGAATATTCAGAGCTGTTGCAGGCACCAGGAACACAGCAGTGAACAGAGGGGACAAGCAGATAGGATTTCATTATTACTGAAGGAACAAAACATAAGAATAAGACATGCGGATTTATAGCTTAAAGTCAATTTCAGATTGGGTAGACAGAAAAGGTGACTGCGAGGCCAGCGATGATAGGTCACTTTATATCTACAAGCGAAGCAGGGGCCAGTTGACCAAAGAGCTGAGAAAAATGATTGCAGGGAGAGCAAGTAGATTGAGCCAAGATGTTAGAGAAGGCACACAAAATTTGTGGGCTTGAAGCGTGCGAAGAAGGCTGGTGTGGGTACCAGGGCAGATCTGCCAGGTGGCTGGGGCCAGGAGCTGGTGGCTGAAATACATTACAGTAAATACAATGGGTAAAGGGAAGTCACTGGCGGGTGTGATGGGGTGTGACCTCAACTGCTGAGTGAGAGAAAGGGGGGGGGGGTGCCACTAAGTGCTCAGTGAACATCGTGGATGATGTCAGGTAGTGGGGGACGAAAGCGCCATTTGTGACAGAGGAATTCAAAAGTCCACATGTGAAGGACAGAGAACTAAGGATAGGAAGGTCATAATCAGAGCTGACAGCAATTGGGGTGAGCTGAGAGATGGCAGTGAGATGGTTGTCTTCTGCATGCTGTATCGATGAGCACTTTTTCTAATTTCCCTGAATTTACTTTTAAACTTCTAATTTAGGCACAGTGTAGAGTTGTATGGAGTTTAGAAACTAAATTGTTTTTATTTATTGTTGTGTGTATGGATGGTATGTGTGTGTGTGGTGGGGGAATGCATGCTGCTGTGCACATTTGTATCCAGAGGCCAGAGGAAGAAGGTGTTGGGTGTCTTCCTCTAGCACCCCCTGCCTCATTTTCTCGAGGGAAGGTCTCTCTCTGAACCAGAAACTCCATTTTTGGCTACTGGCAGCTAGTGAGCCTCAGGGGTCCTCTGTGTTCTTCTCAGTGCTGGGATTATAGGCATGCCCACAGTCAAACCTGGATTGTTACATGGTTGCCTGGATCTGAACTCAGGTCCTCAGAGTTGCACAGCCAACACTCTCAACCACTGAGACATTTCTCTAGCCCCCTCCCCTCTTTTTTACAGGGTTAAGAAATACCCTTCACTCAGTTTCCACCTACCTGTAGCCCTTTACATAACTAGGGTAAAATATCCCAACTGAGAAACTGACATAAGATATTTCAGTTATTGCATTGTGTGTGTGGTATGTGCACGTAGGTGTACATGTCCATGTGCCCACATATGCTTACAGTGGAGACCAGAGGATAATATTGAGTGCTCTGCTCTATCATGCTCTACCTTATCCTTTTGAGACAGGATCTCTCACCAAACCTGGAGTTTGTTTTTTGTTTGTTTGGTTTTTTTTTCATCTAGACTGGCTGGCCCTGTGATTCTTCACTCTTCTGTCTGACTCCCCCATGCGGGGGTCATAGATGCACATGGCCACGCTCAGCTTTATGCGGGTCCTGAAGATGTGAGTTTCAGTCCTCATGCCTGTGTGCATGCTCACTCTTGTCATCTCCCCAGCCTATTTGCTGTAGTTTTTGAACAGTAGCAACCCAAACTGAGTTCATGCTCCTTCAACACTACTTCAAAGTGCAGGTAAGGGACAGACATATTGCAATGAATAATAACATATTCGTTGACCTCAAAGAAATGAGTGTCACAAACTATGAAGCAGGGACATTGAACTGGGCTGCTTTCAGACATGTTCCTACACGTGAACAGTGTTTCAACCTGAGTTAAGACCCACAGTGTATCTCAGCATGACTTTGATCACGAAAGAAGCAAAGCTGCTGAGGAGCCCCCAACTGGATCAGGCCCTCTGGATAAGTGAGACAGTTGATTAGCTTGATCTGTTTGGGAGGGATCCAGGCAGTGGGACCGGGTCCTGTCCTCAATGCATGTGCTGGCTGTTTGGAACCTGGGGCTTATACAGGGACCCTTGGCTCAGCCTGGGAGGAGGGGACTGGACCTGCCTGGACTGAATCTACCAGGTTGAACTCAATCCTCAGGGGAGTCTTTGCCCTGGAGGAGATGGGAATGGGGGGTGGGCATGGGAGGGGGAATCCGTGGCTGATATGTAAAATTAAATTAAATTATAAAATGAAATGAAAAAAAAAAGCAAAGCTGACCATAGGGGAAATTCTTTCCAATAAGGGCTCTATATTTACTATGGATGAATATATAAAATAGAAATAGCTGTTACACCAAGAAAGTAGATAAAAGCACAAAAAAGGTCCTTGGAAATTAATAAAGTATGGTACCTTCTACGCATTTAATTTTCAGGATTATAGGAGTTGTGGTTGTAAGAATATAGTAGAAATGGTGTGGAGAATATGACCAGAGAAAGAGGCACAGTCACGGAGGTTCCTTGAAAGGGTTCCTGAAACACTTAGCAGGAACTATGATTCCATTTCCTATCTGTCAAAAATGTGACTTGGCTCCATCAGCTTCACTGCCTCTGTTTTTTATTGTTCAGATGTTCAGAGATATCTCCATTAATGTTTTAAAATTATTAATCTGTGATATGACAGGAGAATAACAAATCTATAGCATTTGAATACATGTGAATGACCTCTGGGTCGTGGGAAGGAAGTAGGAAAGCATGGGGAAAGGCTTACCAACCAGGCAGAAGCATCTCAGCAAAGACTACCAGAGACAGTGTGGCCAGCCTAGCAGCAACATTGCTTCTGGCAGCAGCCCTTCTGCTGGCAACAGCCCTTCCCACAGCCACAGCCACAGGAGCCACAGCCACAGGAGTGGCAGCAGGTGGGGCAGCAGCAGCCCCCACAGCCAGAGCAGCAGCCAACTGCAGGCGGCAGCAGCCCCCACAGCAGCCAGAGCAGCAGCACCTGCAGGTGGTACAGCTCCCTCAGCCACCACAGCCACCACGTCCCATGTTGTTAGTAGAGAAGACTCAGGTGGAGTGAGGAGGGAGACTGAGGAGAGGAGGAGGTCTGAGTGTTTGCCTTTGCCAGGGACCCTTAAATACTCCCACTGGAGACTTGGCACAAGACTTATGACCACTTCTTTGTTGTTGTTCTTTGTTCTTTGGTCTCTGTGGTGAACACATTTCCTGTAGGCTACTTCCTTACCTCATGAGGACGCACAGCTACATTTGAATTTCAGTTTTGGGTGCATTCACTTCCTTTTCAACAATGGAATGTGAACTGTCTGAAATGTTTAATAAACATTGCGTTCTGCCAGCTTGAGAGTGAAATTTCTTTGATTGGTAGTCTATGACCTCATCTGAAGAGACCATCTTCTTCATCCTTGCCAGTCAGGGCTGGCATCCCAGGTGGAAGGTGTCTTGCCTTTGTTTTATCTTTTTCTACTCATAACACACACACACACACACACACACACACACACACACACACTCCTTAAATTAGGACATTATATAAAAAGTCTATGAAAATGGAACTTAAACAGTATAGGGGATGTTGCATATGACATCTTTATTTGGGAAAGTGACATATTAATGGTAATAAGTCTTGGAGAGGAAAGAAAGCCTTAAGGTCAATATTCATCAACAAAGACATTCTGCATACTAAATAGAAAATTTTATTTTAAAAAGAAGCCTTTCAAGGATAGAGAGATGAATCAGGTTTTGGATCCCCAACACCCACGTAAAAGCTGGGTGGGTGTGATAATGTACCTATAATCCTAGCATATAATAGGAGGATATAGGAGCTCCTCTAAGCAAGCTGCCTAGCTAGACTAACTGACTTGGCAAGGTTTGGGTTCAAATGAAAGACTCTACCTTGATATATAAGGTGGAGAATGATTTAGAAAGATACTGGATGTGCTGGCTAGTTTTTATGTAAACTTGATATAAGCTGAGGTCATTTGAGAAGAACCCTCAACTGAGAGAATGCACCACCCCTTCTCCAAATTGGCTTGTAGGCAAGGCTGTTGGGCATTTTCTTGATTGATGATTGATATGGGAGGGCCCAGCTTCCTGTGGGTGGTGCCACCTCTGTGTGGGTGATCCTGAGTACTATAAGAAAGAAGGGGTATTCTATGAGCAAGGGATATCAAGACCATGATTGGAAAAAGTACAGAGACAACTAGCCAAACTAGTGGAGACACATGAACTGTGGACCAATAAGCTGAGGAGTCCTCATGGTACTGGACTAGGCCCTCTGGATAAGCGAGACAGTTGTTTAGTCTGAACTGTTTAGGGGGCCCCCAGGCAGTGGGATTGGGGCCTGTCCCTAGTGCATGAGCTGGCTTTTTGGAGCCTAATGCCTATGGTGAGCCACTTTGCACAGCCTTGGTGCAGGGAGGAGGGGCTTGGACCTGCCTCAACTGAATGTACCAGGCTCTGCTGACTCCCCATGGGAGACCTTGCCTTGGAGGAGGTGGGAATGAAGGGTGGGTTGGGGGGTGAGCTGGGGGGTGGGAGGAGGGAGGACAAGGGAATATGTGGTTGGTATGTAAAATGAATAGAAAATCTCTTAATTAAAGAAAGAAAAGAAAGAAAGAAAAAGAAAGAAAGAAAGAAAGAAAGAAAGAAAGAAAGAAAGAAAGAAAGAAAGAAAGAAAGAAAGAAAGGAAGAAAGGAAGGAAGGATGTCTACCTTTTCCAAAACCACTGATGACATAATTATAATTCTATTGAGAACACTAGGATATTTATTTTCTCCCCATCCCCCCGACCCCCCCCCCCTCAACTCCCCGCCTGCCTCTGCCTCCTGGGTGCTGGTATTAAAGGCTTGAGCAACCACTGCCTGGCTATTTTCTAAAATGCTAAAGTCTGTAAACACCCTCCCGTTTTCTTCCAGTGGATTCAGAGTTTGGAGTATTAGCTTTAAGACTTCTAGTAAATTCGCATCTCTTTTTGTAAGTGGCGAGAAGACAGATTCTGATTCATTCTCTCACATGTGGATAGCAAGTATCTTTAACAGAGACAGGATTTCTCCTACACACAACCACATGCATCTTTGCTAACTGCTCCTTTCCACATTCATGCTTCCCAGTGTAACCCCTGTTTTCTAGTGGTCACCATTTTCGTTCCTGTCATCTAGAGTGCATGTTTTCTTGTTTATTCTGCTGCAATGTGGTTGGTCAGGGAAGCAGGGACAAAAGGCAGTTGCTGGAGGGAGCTGAGCTCAATAGGAGTTTCCCTGAAGGTGGGAGAAATGGCATTGTAGAAGACTTTGATGCTGGTGACAAAGATCTAGAAAGACTGAGGGATTTGTGGCCCCGTGTGCAGCGTCTAGAATGAGCAGTACCGAGGAGGTGCACAGTGGGGAATAGGCAAGAGAGAAAGATGCGTGAGAAAGAACTAAAAGGCCTTCAAGGGTGGCTGTGAGCACAAGGGTAGAGGGCCAGCCTTCCATGGCAGGATCTGGGAGACTCTCATACACCTACGTCGCTGGCCAATGGTGAAGAGGAAGAAAGGGAGGCACTTTTACAGACTTCATGGTAACAAGTGACAGCATGCCTGAGTTTACAGGTAGCAGAGAGAACGCTTGTGATCTTCCTGGAATTGGGGAATTCAGTGGACGAGAGGGGGGGTATGGACATGGAAAGCGTAAGACTGAGGGCACAAAGGTTTGTGGGTGCTGGGAGCCAAACTTGGATCTTCAGCAAAAGCCGTGTGTGCTCTTAACCAGGGAAACATCTCTCCACCCCCCTCAATTTTAATCTCTAATCATTAAACAACTATAGGTAGAAACAAGTACTGTTTGGGGCCCCCAGTGCTTTTTAACGTCACAGACCCTGAAGCTGGAGGATCTGAGGAGAGCTTGTCTATGGCCCCTCTACTATGTGGTCACCATGCAAAATGCTTTTCTAAATCCACTTTCAAAATATGAATGTGGGGCCACCCTAAGAGGAAAGCTGCTCTAGACTGAAGGCATGTCCAGAAGTTCCATCGTCTGGGCACACAGCACCCTACCCTTTCTCCTCAGAGTCACAGAACCCATGACAAATGAGAACTTCTGAAACCAGCGTGAGAGAGCCTGTGTGGCTTCATTGAGATGAGTTATTTCTTAAGCATGTGGGCTCTTTCTGTGTAGTATGTTCAACACTCTGTGGGTCTAGTATTCTGCCAACCAAATTTTGGGAGGCCTGAGAGTGATCATCCCCTTTCTGCAGGCAGCTATATACATGAGCCCTGAACTAATTCTGCAAAGCCAGGCTTTGGTGGGAGTCTTTGGGAACAATGGGGCTTTCAGGGCCCTCTGAGACCTCCCCTCATGGTTGCTGTGGCATTTGCTAACCTTACGACAGGACCTACAAGCATCGAGCCCGGTGAGGAGAGTGAGATGTGAGGAAGAGGATGGGTTTGAGGTTGGGCCTCTCCACTGATGGTAATTTGATAATTCCCTTGATGAGTTCATTGGGCTCAGGGCATCCCTCTTAGGTCAAAGACATAGCCACCAACCTAGAAACCTAGGGTCCCTTTCAACTGAGATTCAGACCAATGGTGGGCACAGAAGACGGTGGAAGCTACCTCCTTAGGACAGGTTCTATCTTTTTCTGTTGACCTGGCCACTAGGAACCTTCCCTTACAGGTGCCAAGGGAAATGTATGATACCCCTGGGAAAATACCAATGAGTGGGGAAAATGTGTATGGGCAGATGTACCTCCCTGGCTTTGCTACTGTCAGACTGGCTGTGCTTAGAGACAGGCATAGGTTCCTCTAAATGTCCTCAGTGAGAGAAGACAGCGGTAAGTTGAGCTAAACCGAAAACAACTGGGTTAATAACAAGGCTGTCTGATAGGGAAATAAACAGAAGGAGTCCAAGATTTTCCTGTAGAAACCAGTAAACAGTAACAAGGAAGGGGTCATGTGCACCCCTCTGCTCTCTCCAGCATTGGTATATAAGGGGCTCCCCCAGCAGAAGGAGGCATCACATCTCCCTCTCCTCTCCTGAGTCTCTCTCCTCACTGAATCTGAGTCCTCTCTACTGACAACATGGGTTGCTGTGGCTGTGGAGGTTGTGGTGGCTGTGGCTGTGGCGGCTGTGGCTGTGGCTGTGGTGGCTGTGGCTGCGGTGGCTGTGGTGGCTGTGACTGCGGTGGCTGTGGCTGTGGTGGCTGTGGCTGCGGTGGCTGTGGCTGTGGTGGCTGTGGCTGCTGTGGCTGCTGTGGCTGCTGCACCCCTGTGTGCTGCTGCTGCCGCCGCACCTGCTGCAGCTCCTGTGGCTGTGGCTCCTGTGGCTGTGGCTGTGGCTGTGGGAAGGGCTGTTGCCAGCAGAAGTGTGGCTGCAAGAAGTGCTGCTGCTAGGAGAGCTGGCTGCTGTGCTCCGACCTAAGAGGTATGGGAGGCTACACTGTGTGCTGCTGGTAAGACTTCACTCTGTTCTTTCCCTCTCGTCCCCTCCCCCATCCGTCACCAACTTATCTCCTGCTTTGTCTTTCGGAGAGCTTCCTTCTCCCAGGCTCTGCATGCATCTACCCTAACCACAGGAAACAGGAAACAGATATACAATCAAAGACCCGCTGGTAGGATGACTAGAGACAGCCAGAGCCAACCAGGAACGCTGAGCTTATGCCCTGCAGTTTTCTTAATTGTCCAATCTTTTATAAATATTCAGACTGTTATTTAGCCATTTTGATGTTTCCTGCCTGTACTCAATGTTTTCTATATTCTCTCCTTAAAATTTCTAATAAAATAACGTGCTCTGCACTGAAATCCTCTTCTCGCGTCATGTTTTCATCTGCCTCTGTGGCAGCTCTTTGTTGCACCGTCAGTGAGTCTCTCTCTGGCTCTCTCACCCCTGTATCCTCTTCATGGCAGACCCCAGCCCCTGACACCCATAACTGTTACACACACCTGCATCCTCTTCAGAGCAGCCCCCAGCCTCTGACACTCATAACCGTTTATTAGAAAGCAACACCCCACATGCTGCTGCCCTGGAATGTCATTTCCCCTGCAGTGTTTGTGTCCTTGGGTCTCCCCTAAACCTTTCAAGGGAAAGGAGGTGGGAATCAGTGGCATTAGTGGGGTTTTGCTTCATAATTTGCCTAAAAAATGAAGATTGGGGCTGAAAGGAAGGGGGACATGTATGGCTTTGACCCTACAACATGTGGCAATTCCTGAAGAGACTGGAAACTTTGGCTAGCAAGTGCGGGTGCTGTGGGAGGGCGGGGGTGGTGGGGGTGGTGGTAGGGGAGGTCACGTGGCTCTGGTCCTGGCTGATGTCTGTGGATCACCTCTCTCTTCTGCTGAATTTATATATAAACCTCACAGGCAAGTCTTAAGGAGAGACCTGCATCCTTTCCCAACCCACCAGCTCTCTGAGGTCATCCAGAAAGTGGAACCCCACTTTGATGTCAGTCTGAATCCTCATTTACAGCCCAACCGGCCAGCCATACAATAGAGGAATCCCCCCACCCCCTTGTGCCCTGATGCTGTACAGTTCAGAAAGGAAGACAGGGAGAAGGGTTTCCTTGGACCCTCCTTTCTGGAAGTGAATGATCCTGTTCCTTCCAACAAGCCTAAAGTGGCCCAGGCTGGGGCTGTGAAGAAACTCAAAAGAATTAGTTAAGAAAGCCTGACTGAACCCCAGGTTTCTCTTGCTCCAAACCCTGCCCACACTACTTCCTATACTATAAAGAGTTTGAGCTTAGAACTCTTTCCATTTTTTATTTTCTCCTTCCCATTTTCCATCCCCCCAAGTTTCATGAATGCATATTGCCTTCCCTTTTCTACCATATGACCTTTGGGGCTCTCCCAGTAGTAGAAGCTACACTGTAAGTACTTCCTTCTTGTCTTTCAATGATAGTTCTGGGCACACATGAGCACACGACAGCTTTTGACCTAAGGTCACAGCTATGTTATCAGCACCTCACAGATGTGATGCTTAATCTTGAAAGGAAGATGACATTCTTTTGTTTTCTTTTTGAGACAGACTTTCATGTAGCCCAGGCTGGCCCTTAGCTCCCTATATGATTGAAGCTGGCCTCAAACTCCTGATCCTCCTGCCACTACCTCCCAAGTACTAAGATTACAGGAATACATACATCACCATGCCTAGTGAGATTCTTAACAGATGACTCCAAGAGCCATCTTTTCCTTTAAAAATAATGGTCTAGGGATGGAACCTAGGGCCTTGCATTTGCTAGCCATGTGCTCTGCCATTGAGCTATGTCCCTAGCCACAAGAATTTTCTTCAAGTTGCTTTTCTAGATTCCAGGGTAGATTGCACAGGAGACATTCCTGAGATAGTGGGACTATAGTTACTTTTTGAGTCATATCCCTGGTGCCTCTTGAACATACCGAAGGCCATTTAGAGGTGGCATGATTTTAGCTGACATCTCATCTTTCCTCTTTAAACCTCCTTGATCGACTTCAGTCTAGCCCAGAGAAGTGATCTCTCACTTGGTTTCCTTGGCAACAAGATGTCCTAGTTTCATCCCTGTTGCCGTGATAAAATATAATAGCAAAAAGCAACTTAGAGGAGAAAGGGTAATTTTGGCTCACAATTCTAGGTTACAACCTATCTTAGTTAGGGTTTCGATTGCTATGAAGAGATACCATGACCACAGCAGCTCTTATAAGGAAAACATTTCATTGGGGCCAGCTTGAAGTTCAGAGGTTAGTCATTTGTCATTATGGAGGGGAGCATGACAACGTGCAGCCAGACATGGTGCTAGTGCTGGAGAGGAAGCTGAGAGTTCTGTATCTGGATCAGCAGGCAGCAGGAAGGGCAAGGGAGCCACTGGGCCTGGCTTGAGCTTCTAAAACCTTAAAGCTCCAGTGACACACTTCCTCCAACAAGAAAGACCGCACCTTCTGCTAGTATCACTCCCCATGAGCCAGTGGGGGCCATTTTCATTCAAACCATCACACACCTTATCATAGCAGGGAAGTCAAGGTGACAGGGACTTTAAAACAGCTAGTGACATCACATCCACAGTCCTGAGCAAGGAGAATGAATGCATGCACACCTACCCCTTGGTTCATCTTTTCCAGGACAATCAAGATAATTCTTCACAGGCACATCAACTGGCCAGTATGATCTAGACAATTCTTTACTGAGATTCTCCCCAGGTGGTGAGTCTAGATGTGTCAAGTTGACAATTAAAACTAAAAGTAACCATCACACAAGGTCGTATATTCTCTTTCGTTACTGTTTCTTATGAAGAAGAAATGATAGGTGATTTATAGATACTCTGCATACACATATATATGCATACATATAATATATGGATATGAGTATGGACATATATATGTATACAATATTTTCTCCTGTTCTCTTCCACTAATGTGTTAATCTGTTCAGGCTTCAGGATGAGTCTGACACCTTTGTGCTCACTCTGGGCTGGGTGCTGCTGGTGGAAGATGATAGTTGCTGGCTCCTGGCCTTGCCGTATTCACAATTTGATGGGAAAACAAGCAAGTATTTCAGTAAGACTCCTTGTGTTTGAGACTCGTGGATGAGTAGGAAAGTCCATGCCTATAGCCACCTAGCCAGCTCACCTCTGAGTCCTTGCCATAGTGTATTCACAGGTTATAAATAGCACTCTTATCATGATGTATAATTTGCTTTCAAGCAAAGCATTAAAGACTCAGTAACCTAAAGGTTATAACTGGTCTTGATTTTTGTTTCCAGCTTGACTATCTACTCACGTTATTGAATAAACTTGACACGGTAGGCCAGTTCCTTTCTTTCTGAGGTCTACTTTGACATACTAACAATGGCTCAGTTTCGTGGTGTCCCCAGCCTTCTCATGGGTGTTTTAGAAGTGTTATTTCCCTTGCATGTTTAGTGACTCTTTGAATCAGGTTATCATTTCGGTCACAGAAGTAAGGTATAGAAAAATTGAGTCACAGCTGTCTGGAGGTGGAGGATCAATTTATGCGGGCCAATCTCGGACTTCGTTGAAGACCCTTGGCACCTAATTTCTTTCCACTCATTCATGCTCAGTTTTCCCCTCAAGACCCAGTCAAAGGTCATCTTCAAAAAGCCTTCCAGGGCAAAGTGCAATGGGGGCACTGCTTTAATCCCAGCATTCAAAAAGCAGAGACTGGCAGATCTCTGTGAGCTCCAGGCCAGCCAAGGCTGCCCAGTGAGTCTTTGCTCCCTCGAAAGACCTTTCTAATTATGTAGTTGGAAGTAATTTGTCCCCTTTAAGTCTTAATATTCACTAATAACTTCACCAGCCATCACCTTGAGGAAACTCTTGGCTTAGTAGAATACACATCTTTTTTTCCTTACTTTTCTCTATTTCTTTTCATTTTTCTTATCAATTTAGAATATTTGAAATACACATTTCTTGACCACCCATATTACCTTGCACATAATGAGGTTTTGACAAAGCTTGTTGACTTGTGCTGCTCAAGGTGTTTATCTTTCAAAATAGAACTATAAGCAGGAGGTAATAGACAGTTGCCCCAAATAGCATCCCTTATGTATTCAGAGTAGGGACACTGGGCTACTTTTAGCTGGCATGTTGATGCATTTGAGCCATGATTTATATAAGTATTTGTGCTATTAACAAATAGGTTGCACATTTAGATAATCAATGGCATCCAGCAACCTTGGTTTTAAGGGCTATATGATTAGAAGTTGAGATTATGGTCTATGGCCATAGCAGGATGTGTTGACTGCTCAGAGGTAGATAAGTCTGAGTGCAGATACATTTGAAGGAGCTCTGGCCATAGTCTAATGTTAATTTTTATTATATTTTATTTTGGTTCTTTGAGACAGGATTTCTTTGTGTAGCCTTAGCTGTCTTGGAACTAGCTCTATAGATCAGGCAAGCCTCAGACTCACAGTAATCTGCCCACCTCTGTCTCCCAAGTGCTGGGATTATAGGCATGTGCCACCACTGCCTGACTGTCTAATGTTATTTTTAAAGATAGTTTTGGTTAAAGATTTAGGGGTGGGTACATAGCTCAGTTGGTAGAGTCCTTCCTTAGCATGTGTGAAGCCTTGGGTCTGATCTTCAGCAATGCATGAAAACCCAGGAATAGTGGCTCACACTTATAATCTCAACACTCAGGAGATAGAGGGATAACTGAGGTCATTCTCAGCTACAAAGTGAGTCTGAGGCCAGTCTGGGTTGGGCTATATGAGGCCCTAAAAAACAAAGCAAAATAAAATTAATAGACTCAAAGGTCTTTTTAAATGCTATTTATGTGGTAGTCTGGTTTCGTCCTCTAAATAATTATAGGGACACCCACACCATCCTACAAGGGAAGGCGTTATTATTAGGATTAAGCATGGTAGTTTGGAATCTCTGGGTGGCCTTAGTGTATATGGCATCTTGATTTCTGTAATTTCTATCCATCTTTTATTAGTTTTCCATCACTCATCAGCTCTGTGAAATGTATCTGACACACATCCTTATGTCACATTCATTGACTCCTGTTCTTGTTTCTGGGCATCTTATTAATGTACAAGACTTTTCTGTCCTTTTCCATAAGGACAGAGAAGCAGAAGCAGAAACAGAACATTATTTTTTAATGGAAGAGGTCTTTCAGCCATTCACTCTTTTTTTTTTTTTTTTTTTTTTTTGGTTTTTCGAGACAGGATTTCTCTGTGGAGCTTTGCGCCTTTCCTGGAACTCACTCTGTAGCCCAGGCTGGCCTTGAACTCACAGAGATGCAACTGGCTCTGCCTCCCGAGTGCTGGGATTAAAGGCGTGCATCACCACCGCCCGGCTTCAGCCATTAACTTCTAAAACATAGGAAAGGACAGACAATCACTGATTGAAGATAAAAAAACGTATTTCAGTTTGCTTAGTCTAATCAAAAGCAGATTCTCTGAATGGCAGTTTCTCCACAATCCAGACACTTGGAGCTAACAAAGATGACTTGGAGGAGGGGAATCAGTTGACATAATTCTCTATACTTCCTTCAACTTGGCTTTTTATAAATCTACTTAGAACATGTGTACAGCCTAGAGAAATGCGCATTTTCATCTAGTTGTGTGGGAAACGGGCAGAGAAAGAGAGGCGTAACAAATGGACAAGGAGCAAATACAAAGTTGACTCCTCTAACTAGGAAGAGGGGTCGGTGAGCCACATGGCTAGCCACAAATGTTATCACTCCTTCTTCCATGATGTCATTTACATTTAGGGAGGGACCAGCCCGCTTTGAGGCTAAGCTCTGCATGACTGGAGATGCTCCAAAGTCTGGGTAGCTTTAGGGACATAGTGAAGTGGGTGTGTCAGGATGTCGTGGGATCAAGACTAGGTAGACTGGGCAAGGTAGGTGGCTCAGTGGGTGAAAGTGCCAGCTGCACCAGCCCAGTGACCCAGGTAGGAAGCCTGCTGACCTGAGTTTGATCCCTAGAATGCATATAAAGCCCCTGAGGCCTGATCATGCCCCTGGAATGCCAGGACTCCTACAGTGAGATGGGAGGCAGAGACACGAGAATCTCTTGAGTGAGCTAGCCTGGAGTACATGCTACTCCAGAGCAGCGGGACAGGGGAGACTGCTTCAACCAGACGGGAGGTGAGAACCAACTCTTCAGTGCTGTCCTCTGACTCCCACATGTGTGCTATGGCACGAGCTCGCTATCAC
The DNA here is from genome assembly GCA_902168405.1 of Peromyscus aztecus. NCBI lineage: Eukaryota > Metazoa > Chordata > Mammalia > Rodentia > Cricetidae > Peromyscus > Peromyscus aztecus. The sequence goes on along the minus strand of CABHPQ010169069.1, from coordinate 24,292 downwards.
TCACAATGTCACATACACACACACACACACACACACACACACACACACACACACACACAAAATTAAAAAATATATATATCTAAAGACTGAGGGACTGCCTCATATAAATGAAACAAAAACTAATGAAGTCACTTTCAGGTAAAGAAGTCAAGCACTGATGTTTATCTCTACGAGAATGCCCCACTTCTTACAGATATTTTTGAGCAGTGTACACGCTCTTACAAATACATATTTTATTGTAAATAGTACAAACTAAGATATCATGTTGGAACCCATAACAATTTTATCCCATTGTAGACTTGAGTCTGAAGCATGTGGAGGAAAAAAAAAATTCCAGGGTAGTATTTTGGGACAGTGACAACATGCCACCAGGAAGAGGAAAAATAGTCTTCCCATTTCCGTAGGGTGGTGTGGCAGTGACACACACATGGTAAGGAGTGTTAAAAATGACAACAGATAAAACACAACGTGGTGGCTGGTGACTGCATCACTACCTAGCTTTGGCATGGGACCTCCAGCCCGTACTTGCGGTAGGTGTTCTCTATCGGATGCCTCTGCTCTCTTTCCTGCTTAAGAAGCATCAAGACCACAGCCAGAGTAGAGTGATGAGCGAACAGAGTGGTCTTCCACAGGGCAGCGGAGACTGCTGTGTTTGCGAACATTCCAACCCCTCTGCACAACTCCCAGAATGATATTCGTCGGCAGCTTGGCTCTGGAGAGCGTGGAAGGAGGCTTACAGAGCATAAAAGTGGACAACTTAACCCATCCACTAACTGATGAACACATTGACCCACTGAGGTCTATATTCTACCAGTCCAAAGCACAACCCTTTCCTTTAAACAAACAAACCGACAAACCCGATTCTTATTTTGTGTCTCACATCCCAAGTCTTGGTTCTCTTCGCAATTGTCTTCCTAAAACTCAAATCATAGTTATCACTGACTTCCAAACTTCTGATGCTTCTTCTATGGTACCCAAGAATTTGTGCCTTTCCATTCTCCCTGTGTTTCCAAGTGCAGTCTTTGTGCCTCCTTCAAGCCCACCCTGGGGTCAGATGGGAGGAGCTGTCTGATTGCCCCTCATCTTTTGCTATCTCCAGTGCTACTAACATGGGAAGCCTGACCATCCCCATCCTGATCTTCACAATTAACCTTTTGTCCATGAAAGCTCAGAACTGGTGTATCCCCCATTCTGTTAACAGCAGCCATCGGTAGCTTGTTCTGGTTCTTCTTTCAGCTCTTTGTACTGGATAGCTTTATTATATACATATATATATAATGCCAGACCAAGAGCCTGTGGGTTCATCTTGCTGTGTTCTCACAGTACACCCTTGAGCCTCTTCCTCCTGTGAGAAAGCTATTCAATGCTTATTTATTACATTGAACACTTCCCCCAAATATACAATGGGAAACTATTAAGGAACATTATTGTAGGTGTTTGTGTGGCTTCCCAAATTACAATAGACAAATCCTGGAGTTTAGTGTTGGGAAGAAATGCACCCCAGGTGAAGGCATGGATGGAGTGCTCTGTCATCCTGTGCTTTCTGGTGCACTTACTCAAGCAATTTCATTGTATGGTCTTTACTCTGAAATAAGGATGAAAAGCTACTGAAGATTCGAAGGAAATAATTATATCCCCAAATACAAGAGAAACACCACCAACCGGAAATGGTCTGACTGTTCTACACAAGGGCCCATCTATAACAGAGTGACTAAAGCTAGACAAATGTAGGTGGCTAGACAATGGCAGTGAGATTAACCCACCTTGTTACCTTTGTGGTTTGGAAAGAGTTTCTTGTTTTGTTTTGTTTTGGTTTTTTTGAGACAGGGTTTCACTGTGTACCTCTGGCTGTTCTAGAACTTGCTTTGTAGACCAGGATGTCCTCGAACTCACAGAGATCTGCCTGCCTCTGCCTCCTGAGTGCTGTGCTGGGATTAAAGGCGTGCGCCACCACTGCCTGGCTTGGAAAACAGTTTTTTATAGTCACTTCTCATAGATGCCTTTGTCTCTTCTCCTTTTTCTTCTCCTCCTCCTCCTTCTCCTCTTCCTCCTCCTTTTTTTTTTCTTCTTCTTTCTCTCAAGGACAATTTCATTAGCATTTACAAGAAAAACAAGACAGATAAGCTGTAAATCTCTGCAGCCATTAGGAGGAGGGAGATGGAGGTGGGAGAGAAAGCCGTATCTTTTTAGGTAGGTTTGGAGATCGGCAAGCAGCAGCGCATGGCAGATAAGCAGCCATGCAGCAAGATGAGGATACTTGAGACGAGATGAAGAAGCCCAGGGCACCAGGGAAAGCATGCCTGGGCTTTGTGAGTATCTGAATGAAAGACTAAGCGAGGAAAAGAAGGAAGCAAAGGGAACACTGCACTTTTCTGAACCAGGACCCAGAACCGTGGGGAGGCAGGTATGGCAGAGGCTCCACAGGTGACGACTGCCTTTTAAAACTTTGAGACAAGGTGGTAGTCTACAACCCAGGCTGACTTAGAGCTACTCTGTAGCTCAGGCTGGCCTAGAACTTGTGGTGATCCTCATGTTTTAGGCTTCTGAGTACTGGGATTACAGATGTGCACTACTTACATCTAATTCACAGCAATCAAATTTAAGACTGCTCTCAGAATAACTAAAAAAAAAAAAAAAAAAAAAAAATCGCTGGAAGAAAGCCACAGCCCAGATCATGACGTCATGCTAAGGGCTAGGCAGGGTTTTTCAGAGAAACAGAACCAACAGGATGTAAATATGCAAAGGGAGGTTTATTATGGGAACTGAGTAACATATTGTAGAGGCCGGCATGTGCTGTGGTTTGTCATCTGCAAGCTGGAGAACCAGAGAAGATGGCGATGTGATTATGTGATTGCATTTGAATAAAATGGCATAAGAAGCAGAAGAGCCAGTGGTATAAGTTCCAGCATTCAAAGGCCTGGGGATCAGTTGTGACAGAATCCAAGGGCAGAAGAAGGTAGATGTCCCAATTCAAAAAGAGGGAGAATTAGCTAGTTGTCTTTTTGTTTTATTCAGGTACTTAATAGACTGGATGATGGCCTGTCTTAGTCCATTATGTTACGGTAACAGAACACCTGAGACATAAAATTGGGTAACTTATAAAAAAGCAAAGATTTAGTCAGTCATAGTCCTTGATTCTGAGAAGTGCAAGACTGTCAACTGGCATCTGTGAGTGCCTCCGTGTCACCCACAGAAAATCAAAAGAGTGAGAAAGAAACAAAATAGGCGTCCTCACATGCAGAACAAACAGGAAGAGCCTGCAAAAACAAGTCCTGTTTATCACAGCGTCCACCCATGGGCAGCAGGGACCTGTTCGTCAACCATCACCCAGGCGCTCAGGAAACTGTGAGACAGAATCATGCCTCCAGGGTGGTCCTTATTGACACAGGCTGACTGTAGCACAAGCCCCTGGGATCCAGGTTCACGTCAGGAGAACAAGGAGCATTCCAAGAACTCAGCTGAGCAGGATGCAATCATATTGTACACAAACACTTTCCCCCTTTCAATTTACAAAATATTCTCCAACAGTAGGATGTTCTACAAGCTAATGGATAGACACATCGCAGACCATTGACTGGCATCTGTGCATGGCACCCTGTACAGCTATGGCAGGGAAGGGAGAGATGGCTGAGAGAAGTCCAGTTCCACCCTGTCTTTTGCAACATTAGGGGTATGGGAGTTGGAGGGAGAGAGGGAAGAGAGAGAGGAGAATCAATGGTTGTTACTGGTTTATATTAATGATAGCTCTAAACAGAAAATAAAAGCTACACATGGCAAGTTCTCTCAAGCTAGAAGATTCTTGAAGGAAGTACACAAGTGTCCACGTGAGGTTCCGTTGATATTTGCATAACAACCGGGAAGTGGAACTGACTCCAGGTTCACTTCCTCTACAGAGTGGATACATAAGGGGCTCCCCTAGCAGAAGGGGCATCACATCTCCTTCTCCTCTCCTGAGTCTCTCTCCTCATCACACCAGAGTCCTTTTCTACTGACACCATGGGTTGCTGTGGCTGTGGAGGTTGTGGTGGCTGCGGCTGTGGTGGCTGTGGCTGTGGCGGCTGTGGCTGTGGTGGCTGTGGCTGTGGCGGCTGTGGCTGTGGCGGCTGTGGCTGTGGCGGCTGTGGCTGTGGTGGCTGTGGCTGTGGTGGTTGTGGCTGTGGCTGTGGCGGCTGTGGCTGCTGTGGCTGTGGTGGCTGTGGCTGCTGTGGCTGCTGCACCCCTGTGTGCTGCTGCTGCTGCCGCCGCACCTGCTGCAGTTCCTGTGGCTGTGGCTGTGGGAAGGGCTGTTGTTGCCAGCAGAAGTGCTGCTGCCAGCAGAAGTGTGGCTGCAAGAAGTGCTGCTGCTAGGCTGGCCACATACCCTCTGCACTTCTCCAACAGGTAATTATTATAGGTGACTTTTGTCTGTCTGTCTGCTCCCATCTGCTCTGTAAGTTACAGTTGTGACCTGAATCTACCATCAGCCTGTGGGAATCACACACTTTGTGGTCTTGTGCCTCATCGTCACTTACTGCCAATCATGGAAATTAATAAACAAGCAGCCTTCTCCGTTAATTGCCACGTTCTAATCAAACTATGACAGAATGCCGTGAAAAGAGTCAATGATGCACCTTCTGAAAATGCTTATTTTTTATTCTCTGTTTTAACCTCTGCAAAGCTTACCTGTGTACACAAAGCAACTCTTGTCTTAATAAATTATACTAAACCAGCCTCAAAGACTCGTCTCTTTTTTTCCATCTTTCCATTCTCTAAACTTCCGTAGAGACAACGAAGGTTATCTCAACAGATAAGGGCAGTGTGTAAAAGGAAACAAAGAATTAAAGGTGAGATAAATGGTTTTCAGGAGATTTACAGATAATTGGCCCTTTGTGGAATTGAGGAGGGAGGGCTATTGCGGTGGGGCACCTTCTCAACCTTGGCACGTCAATGTTATAAACTAGAATGTACTGCAGACCTCTCACTTGACAGCCACTAAGGTCTAATGCAAGAATATTAGATCACTTCCCAAATGTTCATGTATGAAGCCTGATTGATTTTGAGGATCCTTGTTTTGATGGCTACTTTCTGTCTACTCCTGGAGTCCTTTCCTACTGAATGCTGATCTTACTGTTTATGGCCTCATTACTGAGATCAGTCCAAAGACTCCTTGGATCTCATTACCTTTCTTGTCCATTATCTCTGTAGTTCATTTCATACTCCACATGGACCATCTCACCCTCTGATTTATTTGTCCAGGATCTGGATGACAAAGTTGGGCTATAGCTAGCCAAGTACCATGGAATTCCTAGCTGCCACTCCAAGCCACAGGTCAATGTCAGTTGTGATGCAAAATCAACATTAAACAAAACAAAACAAAACAAAAAACCAAAACCAGACAAACCTCAAACCACCCTCAGAGAGTGTCCACATACACAATGCAATATGTCTTCAAATGTCTCCTTAGTGAATCTCCCCTCCTGCCCCCTGGTCTCTGTAGACTTCAGATTCTAGCACTTTGGGGATTTATGTAGCAGTAGAATGAGTGTGAAAAGAGTTGTTTGGTAATCCCAGCAACCACCAGGTGGTCAGATTGAACCAAGTGAAGCTTGGGTCCTTCGGTGTATTTTCCAGAAGGACATTCTTGCAACCTCCAAGGTCCACTTAGAGCGCCTCCTTGTATTTCTAAGCAGAGCCCAGGCCAGAACAGAAACTTACACGGTAGATATGACACATGGAATTGACAGAACTAGAGGAAGCGAGTTCAGTGAGCCAATGAACGCCTACCATAAGACTCAACAAGTGCCCTTAGAAAGCCAGCTGCCATTTTCAGGGGAAGTCAGGGTATTGTTGATGGCATATGGATGAGCTTCTTGAGACTAAGCACACAGGGTGATTTGTGTATCACTTGTGTTTGTCTCTCTTGCTTTGTCCATCTATCTGCATGTCTTAGCTAGGGTTTCTGTTCCTGTGAAGAGACACCATGACCATGGCAACTCTTATAAAGAAAAATCATTTAACTGGGGTGGCTTACATTTTCAGAGGTTTAGTCCATTAACATGGCGTGACGGTGGTATGCCGGCAGACATGGTGCTGGAGCAGGAGCTGACCTACATCTTGACCTGTAGGCAACAGGAAGTGAACTGAGACACTGGGCAAATCCAGACTCCCACACTACAGGGTCCCTGAGACTCTGATATCCTTAGGTTACCCAGAGCCCATTAGTTACTGTCAGCCTGCAGGATTCTTGGACCCACTATCTGAATCTTCCTCTCCTCCCGTATCTACTCTTGGAATGTTCTCTTCTCATGGGACCTGCTGTCTTCCAAGAGGGAGGAGTGAGGAGAGAGTCTAGGCTCATTCATCTGACCTAAAGACAGCTGTTTCTCACTCAGGACTCTTGAGCTTGTACAGTAATGCTGATCAGAGCTCTGGGGCACACATCCTTTCCTAGGACCTAAGACCCAACTCCTTCTAGATGTTTGTTTTCTTTGTCCTATTCCCAGGAAAGGAGTTTGCTCTTGGCCCATGGCAGTAGAAGATGTGTACTGTAAGGGGTTGGTGGGTCGTCATCACTCAGTGCTAGTATAGATTTGTGAAGAATGCATGGATTATTTTATTCTCAAAACTTACCTCAGATATGGTCACAGGAGGAGACAGAACAAAAGCTCAAGGACAAAATTTTATTATACTCAGAGGTCCTGGAGAGATGAGTCCACCCATGCCAAGAAGGAGGTCACCTGGGAGTGAGCAGCAAGGGGGAAAAGTCAGTCACTCGTGTGAGGAGCAGAATGAGGGAGGACTTATGGGCTCATTCCTGGCTGCTGTAGTAGAGTTTATAACAAAAGATGCTAACAGATTTCATTGGTGCCTCTGAGTGCTACTATGTATCATCCAGGGGTGGACAGAAAGAGGAACTTGTGACCAGATATAATTTTATTTTATAGTGAGGCACCTGACTACTTAACAGGGATGCTTAATATTTCCAACACAGTGCACCATTGCCATTTGATGGACATCATTTTTGGGCATGGTGTTGATAGAGGGATATCAAGACACAGTTCTTTCTACTCAATAGGTGACCATTTGTGGTGGAAACAAAGATAAGTGCAAATCTTCGATGATTACTGGGGGTGAGGTAAGACAATATACAAGCGCAAAGTGTGAGTGAATTCAGGATACCAGCAAGACAACCTGAATAAGGGCAACACATATAAGGCCCCTGGATTTTGTTGCTCTTTTGTTGTGGGTTGACATCTTCTCCCTCCCATTTGTCTGCTGAAATCCTAATTCCCAACACCTCAGAAAGGGGCAGTATCTGGGCCAGAATGTTTGAAGGTGTCGCATTAAAAGAAGTCATAAGGGGAGGTCCTGGTCCAGTGACTGAATAGGTGTAGACATGCACTGAGGTGAGAACCTGTGAGCACAGAGGGAACACGGGGGTTACACAGCATTGTTGGCTGAGCTCACATTGCAGCCCAGAGCCTCTTCCACATGGTCTTCAACCAGATGCTCTCTGTACTTGAGCTGTATCTGCACCATGGCTCCCCCGGCACCACAGGCCCACCTGTACTGAGTGTGCCAGGGAGAGCAAACAGTGCCAAAGCCACAGGAATACAAAGCCCGAGATTTTGTGCCAGGAAGCTGTGGTAGTTAATTCTGTCTGTGAACTTGACAGGGTGCAGACTCACCTAGGAAACAAGCCTTGATGCATAAGGATTATCTACATTGGGATAACTGTGGTAGGAGGATTCGCTGTAACTTGGGGCTGCACCACGGGCTGGCGAAATGAAATCATCCACCAGCCCTTACTCCACCAAGCTTAGCTTTGTAACTGAGAGTCTTTCAATTAATTTTTAACCTCCGAAAGAAAAGCCCCTTTCAGCAATTCTCATAACTTCAAAAGATGTGTAGTCTGAGTAAGACCATTTGTCTTTTTATTTACTCAGCAAAATGACTTGTGGTTGTTAGAGATAACTTGAGTCTGGGGTCCTTTCCTTTGTGGAAGGAACATAGATCCGACCTGCATTGGTTATCTCAGTTGTCACCTTGGTTTGATCTCGGATTACGTAAGAAACACACCTCTGAGTAGGTCCATGAGGATATGTCTGAGAGGAATTAACTGAAGGTCCAGGACCTTTCTCCAGAGCGGGCAGCATCTTTTAGTGGCAGTTGAGGTGTAAAGAAGTCTGAAGAAAAGGTGGGCTCTTTTTGTCTGCCTGCCTTCCCTCCCTGCTGATGAATGTAACTAGCCTGTTGCTGCGTCTGTAGCCTCCCTCCATCTTTTGCTAACATCAGAACACATCTTCTCTGGCTTTCTAACACGGACTGAAGATGAACGGCTTTCCAGGAACCCTCCATCCTCCAGGCTCTGAGCAGCAGATTGGGATAGATGAAGCATCCAGTCACTTGGATGAAACTGCCGTGTTGCTAGCCTCTCCAGTGTGCAAACAGCCACCTTGGACTACTCAATCCATTATCATTATCATGTAAGCCAGTCTTACAAATCCGCTTTATAGTAAGTATTCATTCTCTGGTCCTCTAGAGAACCCTGACTAATGCCTGCCCAAGGGCAAGTCTTTCTCTAAGGACACAGCTTTGAGCACTGCCCAAACCTCAAGGATCCTCTAGGCTAACAAGTCTAAAACAACAGAAAGAAATGAGCAGAAAATACTAGTCACAGATCATTGAGGAAGTTCGCCAGTGATTTTGTAAGCAATCCAAAATCTTAACAATGCTTTCATCATGGTGAGAGTGTACACAAAAGGCAAGCTGCAGCTCTCTGAAAACTTCAGGGCTTTTCAGGAGAACTAACATTGTGACCAGAGACAAATGAGTGCAAAGCCAGTAAGCCTAGCCAGAGGTGAAAGTGTGAGAAGAAGGGTGCTCATCTGCAGCTCTAAGCGCAAGCAGGGTGAAATCCCCCAGGGTAGCCTCCCCGAGGAAAGGATGCAATGAAACGTGGCTGGGAAGACGTGGGTGTGTTCACACTGGAGAGGTCTGTTCTTACCTGTAACACTGGGACACAGTCTTTAGCATCAGAAATTTTGAATCATGCTTCATACATTGCATCAGTTTAAATGGCAGCAGAGTAGGCTGTGAAGTCAAGAATTCAGTGTTCTAGTGATATTCTAATGAACAAAGGCGACTCTAGATCTAGAACACACTGAGCTGTTGCTGATTTAAAGCCTTTAGGCTCTTCTGTGGACAGCATTCCCTGAAACAGAACCAACAAAAGCCCCTGAAGGGTTTTGAGCAGTAATTATAGGAACAACAACTTCCTCTCCACAACACATTCGACCCTACAGTTTCTGCTGAGCAGAAGCCAGGTCAGTCCTGTCTATTGATGCTCAATCATTACCCGTGGTGATTTTGAAAACTACTGTGTAGTTAGAAAGCTGGAGAAACTGAAGGAGCAGTGTCAAAATTTTAACAAGCTATATGCACATCATAGCCGAAGTCACAGGAAATAAAACCACCCAAACAGAACAAGCCTGCCATCTGTCCTCCAGGGCCAATGGCAAATGTTCTCAGTAGATACAAATAAAGAAAACTGTATGGTCTGTATTTCAACAATTGATGTTTCTGAAATATTGTATGGTGTGTGAGTGTGTGTGTAAAACAAAGTTTTGGATGTATTCATGGAGCTTGACTTTCACAATCTGGTGCTGAGATGTTTTCTGGGGACTCAGGTGGTGAAGGCTTGGTCCCCAGTGCAGCAGTATTCAGAGATGGGCTTTGTCCTGAGGGTTCTGATTTCATCAATGGGTTCATCCACTAATGGGCCACGGAGAGGCGATGGAAACTTGAGTGGGACCTAGCCGAAGAGAGTGGGTCCTTGTTCCCAGCTACTTCCCCCATGGCTTATTCTCCCTTTTTATACCCAACTGCCGTGGGCTGTGCATCTTTGTTCCATCATGTGCTTCCTGCTGTATGATTGCCTCAACACAAGTCCTCTGGGATGGGGCCAGGCAAGCATGAGCTGAAAGCCCTGAAACCGTGAGCTTAAATATAAAAGATTAAGTTGACCTAATTGGGTATTTGGTCAGTGTGACAGAAAGCTAACTGACACATTTACTATCTGTAACCAACACTGCATGGAAATGGAACCCTGGTGGAAGACAGAAGCAGGTTCTTGTGTACTGCCAGTGTGTTGACACACCAGGACAGCGCAGAGCCCAGAGGAAAGGGAGCTGGCCTCAAGGTTGTTGGCCACTCTGCCACCATTGGTGTCCACCGAAGGCTTTTGTAATGGTTTGGAGAACTTTTAGGATTGGGGATGTGGTCACACCAAAGAAGAGACAATTGAAAATGTCAGTGGTTATTTGTATTTTATTTATTTATTTATTATTTTGCTTGGTTTTTCGAGACAGGGTTTCTCTGTGTAGCTTTGCACCTTTCCTGGAACTCACTTGGTAGCCCAAGCTGGCCTCAAACTCACAGAGATCCGCCTGCCTCTGCCTCCCGAGTGCAAAACTTTTTTTTCCCGATCGATCAATCGATCGATCAGTGTTCTGATTGATTGATTCATCCAATCATGACGTCATTCACACACACTGCACTCACGGGAACCAAACTTGCCACCTCTGCCACCACAGGCCGGCCGCCTAACCTCTGAGCCATCTCTCCGGCTCGCTTATTTGTATTTTATTATGAAACAAAAAGAGTCCTGGATAGGTATGGATAAAGAAAAGGTGTAGAGACTGAAAATGAATGGGGAATGAGCAGTTCTATACAGCAAAGAGTACTCGATACCATGTTCTGATGGAGCTCAATGGAGTGACTTCTGCAGGAGTCGGCAGCTTGTTACTGGAGAGGAGACACCTCAGATAGGAAGGTTAGAGACAAGAAAGTGGAAAAGAAAGGAAGCCAGGATCCAGAAGTAAAGCCACAGGCAGAGGACAAGAAAGCTGATGTGGAGGTTGGAGGAAAGGCTCTGGCTTCCCGGTACCCATGACCCAGAAACAGAAAGCTGGTGGCAGCCGTCCTAGCAGCAGCACTTCTTGCAGCCACACTTCTGCTGGCAGCAGCACTTCTGCTGGCAACAGCCCTTCCCACAGCCACAGCCACAGCCACAGGAGCCACAGCCACAGGAGCGGCAGCAGGTGCGGCGGCAGCAGCAGACCACAGGTCTGCAGCAGCCACAGCAGCCACAGCAGCGACCACAGCCACAGCCACAACCACCACAGCCACAGCCACCACAACCACAGCAACCACCACAACAGCCACAACAGCCAACCCGGTAGCACCTGCAGGTGGTGCAGCTGTTGCAGCCTCCACAGCCACCACAGCCGCCACAGCCGCCACAGCCACCACAGCCACCACAGCCACCACAGCCACCACAGCCTCCACAGCTGCCACAGCCACCACAGCCACCACAACCCATGTTGTCAGTAGAGAGGACTCAGGTACAGTGAGGAGAGAGATTCAGGAGAAGAGAGGAAGATGTGATGCCTCCTTCTGCTGAGGGAGCCCCTTAAGTACCATCTTGGGAAAGGGGAAAGGGAAGAATGGAGGCCACATGACCTGAGGTCACTTCCTTGTGGAACAGCTGCTGTTTTCACGGCAGGGTCATCTAAGGTTCTCCCTTGTTTACATCCCATGCTCTTCACATGGCATAGCACACTGACTAGCAGTGACTTTTTCTTTGTGCAGCCGTGTTAGAAGCAAGTCAGGAGATGCTGATGTAGAGGAGGGACGTTCATTTTCTCAGCAGCACACTGCATCTTTCCGATTTGCAGGGAAGTGGACTCTCAGTTGTCGGCAGCCTTTCCCCATTCCTCCTCAATGCTTTTCTCTCTGTCATCTGTTTGAACTCACCCTGCTTTAATAGGAACTCTCAAAGGAAAAAGGCAAATTAGGAACACCCAAGTAGAATTTTTTTTTCAAAAAACGTTTGCATCTACATTACTGTGATTTTCACACCATTAACTGCCCAGTTAGTAGCTTGTGAGTTTGCACGATCCCTACTTAATTAAAAAAGAGAGAGAATACAGGAAATGGCATGATTCTCCCTTTTCTTATCTCACTAAACTGTGTGTTAAGTTCTGGTATAATCTTCTCTTCTCTCCTCCCTTCTGTCACTGAACTAGCTCCCTTCCTGGTCCATTTCACTAGCCTGGATTTAATTTCCATAAATAATTTTCCTGAGTAGGTCCTCTACACTAAGTTCACACTCATCTCAGCACCTAATCCATCCATCTTCCAGCCTTGACTCCATCTTCATGGGTCCTCTGAGGCACATTCAGTGTCCCACTCTTACACTTAAGTCAAATATTCCTCCGAATTACCAACCCTCCACCCAAACACTTGAACACTCCTGATGCGCCAATCCTTAAAAGTCCTGTTTGAAATCTTCCTTTCTCTTACTTCAATATCCACTCTCCCATTAGATTCTGTTGTCTCAGCTCTTCAGCAGATTTGAACCTGACCACACATCTCTACTTCTACTCAATCCAAGCCTGTATGAACCACCCAAGTACGCTATGTCACAAATGAACAGAGGCCATGCGCCCATGGAACTTGCAACCTTTGCTCTTGCTCAGATCTTCACAGCACGGCTTAACCAGGTTGAGGAAACAGGCCGTGGGTGGTGAATCCTTACCACCCAAAAGGTGAAAGATCTTTGGTGACTCCAGTATTCCTTGCTGCTGCCCGTGATCTCTCAGGGGTCATCTGAAAGGCTTCTTCCACGTATTCCTTGGAGAAAAGCATGCACTTGCATTTGTGAGGCTTTGGTATACATGTTTACAGTCACCTCGTTTGTGTCAGCTCTCAAACCCCACCACAGCCTGTAGCAATGCCCCTTACCTCCTAACAGTAGATGCCTTTTCACTCCTACGCTGGCCCCCATCAGCTCTTCTCTGACCCTCTTGTCCTTGCACGATGCCTCTACTTGCTGGTCCACTCTCAGTTTCCCTAAGAAGCAGAAGAGCAAGAAAGGGTCTAAAACAGAAGAGCTCATGCCAGGATCTTGGTGTGTCTTTCACCCATGTTTCATATCCAAACACATGGAAAAAAAAAAAACTTCTTCCTTCCCCAAATCAAGCCATATAGACCATTACATCATCAAAATGCATATTCCAGAATGATTTCATCTTGTTATGAAAGTTGTCATTAAACTTGAGTGCCCCATAGATAAATCACACACTAATGCTTCATATGCAGAGGTCATGTCATTGATGGCAGCCCCAGCTGACTCCAATGCTTGGGAAGAAGACAATGGTGATGGCACTTGTGAGTGACCCTTGAATCTGTTCTTGTTTTCTCTTTCCCGCTCCAGTGGCAAGCTCTCTGAAGGCGAGGTCTATGCCTCACCCTGACTTGTGGGTGAGAAGTCCACACATCACCTGCCCAGGGGTTGGTTTCCTGAGGACGTCTGTGTCTGTAAGCCTGGTCCACAGCTCACAGAAGAACATGCTTTGAGCACTGAGCGGGAAAATAAAAGGCTACCCATTACCTGGATGGCCTTCTCAGGTCCCTGGAGCACCCCCAGAATTCTTCCCAGAAATGTTAGGCCCTTTTGACGCATACTGGAGTGTAGTTTCAGGAAGAGTAAACAGAAATGAAATATGCAGAAGTCAAGGATGTCTGAGAAGAGAGGTAAATAATACTGGTGAGATTCTCACATGTACAGGAAGTCCAGTGACAGTAAGGAAGTGGTCACATGCTCCCTGCTGGACTCCTCAGCATTGGTACATAAGGGGCTCCCCCAGCAGAAGGGGCATCACATCTCCCTCTCCTCTCCTGAGTCTCTCTCCTCACTACACCTGAATCCTCTCTACTGACACCATGGGTTGCTGTGGCTGTGGAGGTTGTGGTGGCTGCGGCTGTGGCTGTGGCGGCTGTGGCTGTGGCGGCTGTGGCTGTGGCGGCTGTGGCTGTGGTGGCTGTGGTGGCTGTGGCTGTGGTGGCTGTGGCTGTGGTGGCTGTGGTGGCTGCTGTGGCTGTGGCTGCTGTGGCTGTGGCTGCTGTGGCTGCTGCACCCCTGTGTGCTGCTGCTGCCGCCGCACCTGCTGCAGCTCCTGTGGCTGTGGCTGTGGGAAGGGCTGTTGCCAGCAGAAGTGCTGCTGCCAGCAGAAGTGTGGCTGCAAGAAGTGCTGCTGCTAGGAAGACTGCTGGCCTCTGGGTTTCTGCTGTAGCTAACTGATAGAGGTGAGTCTGTCTGTCTGTCTGTCTTTCTGCTCCTGTTGGGATTGTGAGTCACCAGCATGAACGGAGCTTATTGCCATTGCAACCTGGCATTTCTGTAGTTGTGATCATCCTGCCAACACTTGATGGTCACCAAGCAAGCGAACGAATCCAAGGTCTTCTCTGTCAGTCACCATTCCATCATGACTGTGGCAGACACAGTCCAGGTAGGTCATGCTGTGACTTCCCACAATGCTTCTAACTCTGCACCAATGACTTGTTTCTCCTTTGTATTGCCATATCTGTAATCACAAAGCTACTCTTAATAAACTTCAGTAAATCCGTCTCAAACAGCGACTCCCGTGTGTCTCATTTGCTTTCCCATCTCTAAACTGTCTTTCCAAGGGGGGAAACAAGCTCAACAGACACCACAGTGCTAGATGTGCAAAAGCAGCAGAGAGCCAGAGACAAGACGGAGTGATGCATACAGACGGGTGTGATGCTGATCCTGGGGGAGCTCTCCTGGTTGTCGGCCCTTGCAGTGAGTCAGGACCCAGCTCAGAATCCTCCTTTTCATCCCATCTACTGGCCATGATCTGGGCATCTTTGCTCTTTCAGGAGATCCCTGCCAGAGCATGCTGCCTCACCACGGGCCTGAAGCTGAACCATCACCACTGTGAATGTTATTCCCTGGGCCAGCTTGTCTGCATTTAGATTGGCCTTGGAGAGGGATGTGGTAAACTCTGTATGTGTCTGTGGGGGATGTTTGCAGACATGATGAACAGGGTTTTGGGGGAGACGATCACCCTAAATGTGAGTGGAACCATCCCGTGGGCATGGGGCCCAGATGGAACAAAGATAGATACGTAGGTAGGTAGGTGGATAGATGGATGGATGGATGGATGGGTGAATAGATGATAGATAGATAGATAGATAGATAGATAGATAGATAGATAGATAGACAGATAGATAGATGCCACCATGGTGCCTCCCTTTTTTCTTTCTCTGCTTCCTTATGGTATACAAATGTCACAGCATTCCTGTGCCATGTGTCTCTTGCACCTTCATGTTCTGCCCACCCATGGGGCTGAGAAACTATTGACTCCATTTTCTGACACTGTGAGCCAAAAGGAATATCTTTTTTTGTGTTGTTCAATCAACCTTAGCTCTTTCCCTAAAAGTTGAATGTCTTGGATTCTTTTGTTACAGCAATGGAAGGCTGACTCACTCATACCCACCAGGATATCCTCATGTACAAAGCAGTGTGTTCTTCTCAAATCTGCCCCCTGTAGTAGTTTCCCGTGGTCATTTCACGTCCCTGGTCATTTCAGTGTAGACTCCACGTTATAGCACAATTGTACCCCATTCAGGAGCAAAGGGAGCATTAAGTCAGGCAGGCATCTCAGTTGAGGTCCGTCTATGAGTTTGGGCCAAGGCATACCAGCTGCCTGAGCATGTCTGCCTTGGACCCGTTCTGCTTGCTTCCTTGTCACGCCGAGCAGGTGCAGAACAGGAGCCCAAACAGTTATATTTGGAACACTGGAATGATCCAGCCAAAGGAAGTATGAGTTCAATTCGACTAAGAACACATAGACTAAGACCCAGAGATGAGCCAATGACAAGTTCCCTTCCTCTTGGAGGTCAGGAGTGGTGTTGATGGTGTATGGGTGAACTGCCAGAAGCGACACAGTGAAGTTGGTTTGTATATCACCTAGTTTTGTCTTTGCTGTCTTGTCCCTCTGCAGAATCTCTGAGCCTCTGGTGACTTTAGGTTACCCAGAGACCTTTAGTTACTGTCAGCCTCCAGGATTCATTCTTGGATCCACTTTCTGTCTCATCCCCTCCTCCCGTATCTACACTTGAAATTGGCTCTTTCAATGGTACCTGTTACCTGACTATAGAGGAGCAAGGAAGAGCTCAGGTTCGTCTCTCTGATCTTGACATCTATTCTTCACTCAGGACCCTTGAGCCAGTCTCTTGGGTATTACTGCTGGTCAGACAAACTCTGGGACATCTAGCCTGTCATAGGACCTAAATCCTAACTCTTTCTAGGTGTTTGAGCTCCTTGTTCCATGCCCTGGAAATAAGTTTGCTCTTGGTCCATAGCAGTAGAAGACATGGACTATACGGGACTGCTTGGTGTCATCACTCAGCTGACATTGATTTGTGAAGGATGCTGGAGAGTTGGCTCAGCCAGTGAAGTACCTGCCACACAAAAATGAAGACTGAGTTCAAGTTCAGATCTCCAGCACTGACATAGAATCTAAGCATGGAGGGTGTCTTAGGTAGGGTTTCTGTGGTGAAACACCATGACTAAAAACAATGTGGGGGAAAAAAGATTTATTTTGTTTTTCAGCTTATAGTCCATCATTCAGGGAATTCAGGGCAGGAATTCAAGATAGGAAATCCTGGAGACAGCATCTGATGCAGAAGCAATGGAGGAACACTACCTACTGGCTTGCTTTTCATGACTTGCACAGCCTGCTTTTGTAGCTGGAATTTTTTTCAGTCCCATCTGGCCCCACAGTCTGAACAAATCTCTCCCAACCATGGTCCCACGGCTGCTTATAAAATAATCAATCAGAGGCTTATATTAATTACAAACTGTATGGCCTATGGCTCAGGCTTCCTGCTAGCTAGCTCTTACAACTTAAATTAACCTATTTATATTAATCTGTGTTTGCCCACATGGCCATGACATTACTTGCTCTCTCACATCTTGCTTCTCTCCTGGTGGTGACTTGCAGCATCTCCCCTGACCCTACCTTTCTCCTCTCTCTATCCCTCTTGGATCTCCCACCTGGCTCCATTCTGCCCTGCCATAGGCCAATGAAGCTTTATTTGTTAACCAATTGGAGCATCACATGTTCACAGCATACAGAAAGACATTCCACAGCACTTGCCCTTTTCTGTCTAATCAAAAAAGAAGGTCTTAACTTTAACATAGTAAAACAATATATAACAGAACAGTTATCAAACAAGAATTACAGTTACAATATCTAGTCTATTTGTATTTGGCAAAATTAAAGAACATATTCTATCATCTATCCTATTTTTGTGAGTCTAAAGTTTCATATCTAATTTACCTTGTATTGTAACCAAGGAAAACTATAGTAATAACTATCTAGTTTTGAACTCCATCAAAGACCCCAGAAGGGTATAAATATTACCTAAGTAAACAGGAAGTGCTTTGTAAGCAACTTCCAAAATTCTAGAAATGACAGAGACATCTGGCTGCCTGGACAGTCACCCAGAGTTCTTCTGTAACATTGGGGCATCCATCTTCAGCCTACAGGCCTAGAGTCTCTGGCAGACTTTTTAGTGAAGCAGGAAATTTGAAGGATTATCTCACCTATTGGCAAAGTTCATCAGTCACTTTCCTCTGTGTCCTACAGAATGTCTGGCAGTATCTTCTGAGAAGCAGGAATCTGAAGGACATCTCACCTTGTTTTGGCAAAGTTCAGTGGTCACTTTCCTATGGGTCCTATATGTCCAGTTTGTACAACATATTGTCAAGCAGTCCAGCCAAGAGCAGTTTCTTGGGACCAAGTGGCCTCAGGACCAGGCAGGACACAGGAAAACTTCCAGCTACATGCTTTTCTTAGAGCAACCAGGACCACCTAACCAGAGGTGGCCCCACCCATAGTGGGCTGATCCTTCTCACATCAATTAGTAATCAAGAGAACACCCTCTCAGACTTGCCCACTGACCATTCATACAGAGGTATTTTCTCAATTGTAGTTCTTTCTTTCCAGATGATTCTAGCTTGTATCAAGTTGACATAAAACTAGCCAGGACAGAGGGGTGATGACGGTTGCTCAGTGGCTAAAATGCTTGCTGTGCGACTCAAAGACCTGAGTTTAGATTGCCACAAGTCAAGTAAAAACCAGCTGCATAATGTGAAATTTCTGTAATCCCAGCATTTCCTTCTAAGGAGATGGCAGGAGGAGACAGGAGAACAGCCAGAAACTCCTGGGACAGCCAGCCAGGTAAACACAGCTGTGTGCAGGACCTTGTCTCAGACAAAGTGGAAGGCAAGCGCCAGTACCCAAGGGTGTCCTCTGACTTCCATTATGCCCCATGGCACACACCAATACAAATACTACACACACACACACACACACACACACACACACACACACACACACACACACACACTGAGAGAGAGAGAGAGAGAGAGAAAGAGAGAGAGAGAGAGAGAGAGAGAGAGAGAGAGAGAGAACGTAAGTGTTCATTGCCAAATCCATGAGTTCCAGCTCCAATGAGAGACCTTGATTCAAAAAGTAGGGTGAAGGGATCAAAGAAGACACTAGATTTCTACCACTGACCTCCATACTCATGTGTACATACCCACATGAATATGTACATATACTGAACACATACACACACACACACACACAGCAGCAGCAGAGTACATGCATTATTTTACTTATATTTTTCTTTAATTTTTAAAAAATTCATCTATTTATTTTATATCCCAACCACAGCCTCGCCCCTATCCTCACCTAGACCTTCTCCCCCATTCCCCCGCTCTTACCCTCCAATCCCCTCCTCTTCCATCTCCATCTAGGAAAGGGCAGGTCTCCTTTGAGTATCAATAAAACATGGCATATCAAGTTGCAGTAAGACTAAGAATCTTCCTATGTATTAAGGCTGGGTTACTTATCTTTTAAAATAAGCTTATTTTAAAAAAAAATTCATACATATGTAAAATATACTTAAGTGTTATCCACCCCCACTACTTCCCTGTAACTCCCCCAGGACCCATCAATTTTTCTCCTTCTGATTCACATCCTCCTTTAAAATTATTATTATTAATTGCCTCCTGAATTCAATTTGTGCTGACCATATGCAAATGGGTGTGGGGCCATCCACAGGGCAATCTACCAGGAGGTACATCCCCAAAGAGATGAGACTCTCCATCTGCAGTCATCAACAGTCAATAGCTCCTCAACCTAGGGGTGGGGACTTAGGAGCCCTTCTTATCTACTGGAATACTGACTGGCTTGATTTTGTACAGGTCTTTTTGTAGGCAAGAATAACTACTCTACTGTGAGTTGATATGTGTGTGAGCCAAGTCATATCTAAAAGGCAGCATGTCACAGCTCCCCTCCCATTCCTCTGGCTCTTACATTCTTTCTGACCACTCTTTCATGATGTTCCCTGAACCTTGGATGGGAGGAGGTTCCACAGCTGAACATCCACAGTCTCTGATTCTCAGCAGTTTGACTACCTAGGACTCTTTGCTTTAAACACTACCCATGGCAAAAAAGCTTCTTTGACCAAGAATGAGAGCAGACTAAATCTATGGGTAGAAAGGAAACTATTAAGAAGGTAATTTGACAATATGGCATTTCGCTGACTATCACCAGTGGTTTCTCCCCTAGGGCCTATGCTCTGGCCAGTCATAAGACTTTTGACCAGGTATATAGTACCAGATAAAAAATCCTTCCTGTGAAGAAGTCCTCAAATTCAAACAGAATATGATTAGTTATCTCCTTAACAATTGTGCCACAGTTACACTAGAGGGCACAACTTTTGTGCCAAGTTAGTATTGCAGCATGCACAGTCTATCTCAGGGCAAGATCATTAATGTCTTCCCCCCCATCAAATTGCTTAGTACTTCCTATGTAAATTAGCAACCAAGGAAAGAGTTACCTGGTTTGAGATTTCAGTTTGAGAGTTTCATTTGAGATTGGCTTCTCAACGTTCTACACTTAAGGTGGGTGGTGTCTTAAGGGAGAAGGTGTTGAATTTCGTTATGATGGGTGACCAAGAAGAATGGCAATGGCCTGTATTATTTTGGGTTCCTCAGGTTCTCCCTGATCAATAAGTTATAAAGAGGTAAGCTATGCCTGGTACTGAGAATTACTTTAAGTAACCGACGTCTTCTGGAAGCACTGTTATCCACCAATGGGGATACCTCTAATACAGCTCCCATTTTCATATTGTAGGCTGATTAGCTTACAAACGAGGAGATTTCCCTAAGGCTTCTATACACCCTTAGTTTTGATTAACTAACACCTTACCCTGCTCTGTCCCATCTACCTATATTGTTTTATTCTTAAAATAGATATCAGATGTGGTCACAAGAGGAAAGAGGAAAAGCTGAGGGAAAAAACAAAGGTTTATTTTACTCAGAATTCTGGAGAGATGGAGTGCTTGCATACCAAGAAGAGTGTCACATGGTAGGGAGGAGCAGGAGAGAAAGCTGAGCCAGTCAGGCTGAAGGGCAGAGTGAGGGAGTGTGATGGTGCAGTTTCCAAACAAAAGGTACCAGTGGATTCTACCGGTGTCTCTAAGAGCTAGTTCTCAGAGGTGGACAAGGAGAACTTGTGTGGCCAATGCTCCCTTTACAGAGGGGCATCTGATTACCTGGAAGAAATACTCAAAATTTGCAAGACAATGTAACACAGCATTTAATGAACATGTCTTTTTCAGACATGGTGCTGGGTCCTCTTTGCAGAATACCATTTTACCGGAAAAAAAAAAAAGATTTAAGTACAAATATATAATGGCTACTAGAAACAAAATAAACAAAAGCAAAGGGCATGTTAGACTGAACACAGGT
Organism: Peromyscus aztecus; assembly: GCA_902168405.1. Classification (NCBI taxonomy): domain Eukaryota; kingdom Metazoa; phylum Chordata; class Mammalia; order Rodentia; family Cricetidae; genus Peromyscus; species Peromyscus aztecus. Next base: position 3,615 of record CABHPQ010169069.1, on the reverse strand, counting down.
CACTGTGGAAATTACCTGAATAAAGGATGAAGCATGCAGGGTCTCTATTTTGTTACTCTTCTGCTATGGGGCTGAACTGGGCCCATTCATCTATATACTGAAGATGTAACTCCGAAGACCTCAGAAAGTAGATGTTATCTGGAGATAGCATCTTTACAGCAACTAAAAAAGGCAACTAGGTCAATATAAGGTCACTAAGGTGGTGCTGATAATTTTTTGTGAACTTGACACAGGCTGGAGTCATCTGAGAGGCAGGAACCTCAACTGAGAAAATGCCTCCGTGAGATCAGGCTGTAGGCAAACATGTAGAGTATTTTCTTAATTAATGATTGATGGGGCAGGGCCCAGCCCATTGTGGGTGGGGTCATCCCTGGGCTGGTATTCCTGGATATTATGAGAAAGCAGGCTGAGCAAGCCATGGGGAGCAAGGCAGTAAGCATCCCTCAATGGCCTCTGCATCAGCTCTTGCCTGTTTGAGTTCCTAGACTCGTTTTCTCCAGGGATGACCTGTGACATGGAAGTGTAAGCTGAACAAATCTTCTCCTGCCATGTTGCTTTGGCCATGGTGTCTCCTCACAGCAGTGACAACCCTAACTAAGACAGGGAGATTTAAATTCATCACGGCTGAGGTGCTTGGTAGGGGAAGGAAGGAGTGTACAGGTGTGAGCACCAGGCAGACCCTGTGAAGACAGAGAGGTATCCAAGTCTGCTAACACCTTGACCTTGCCTTCTAGGATGGGAGATTATGAGATTAAACACCTCTGATCTAAGCAGCCACTCCCAGGTACTCGATGGAAGCAGGGAAAGGAAAATGGCAGCACTCTGCTTTCTTCTTTTTTCCCTTTTATTCCATCTAGGCTCCACGCCCACGGGATGGTTCCACTCACATTTAGGGTGATTCTTCTCCCCCACAAACCCTGTTCATCATGTCTGCAAACATCCCCCACAGACACATACAGAGTTTATCACATCCCTCTCCCAGGCTAATCTAACTGCAGACAAGCTGGCCCAGAGAATAACCATCACAGTGGTTTGGCCCAGCAGCTTCAGGCCCGTGGTGAGGCAGCATGCTCTGGCAGGGATCTCCTGAAAGAGCAAAGCTGCCCAGATCATGGCCAGTAGGTGGGATGAAAAGGAGGATTCTGAGCTGGGCCCTGACTCACTGCAAGGACCAACAACCAGGAGAGCTCCCCCAGGATCAGCATCACACCCGTCTGTGTGCATCACTCCATCTTGTCTCTGGCTCTCTGCTGCTTTTGCACATCTAGCACTGTGGTGTCTGTTGAGCTTGTTTCCCCCCTTGGAAAGACAGGTTAGAGACGGGAAGCAAATGAGACACACGGGAGTCGCTGTTTGAGACGGATTTACCGAAGTTTATTAAGAAGAGTAGCTTTGTGATTACAGATATGGCAATACAAAGGAGAAACAAGTCATTGGTGCAGAGTTAGAGGCATTGTGGGAAGTCACAGCATGACCTACCTGGACTGTGTCTGCCACAGTCATGGTGGAATGGTGACTGACAGAGAAGACCTTGGATTCGTTCGCTTGCTTGGTGACCATCAAGTGTTGGCAGGATGATCACAACTACAGAAATGCCAGGTTGCAATGGCAATAAGCTCCGTTCGTGCTGGTAACTCACAATCCCAACAGGAGCAGAAAGACAGACAGACAGACAGACTCACCTCTATCAGTTAGCTACAGCAGAAACCCAGAGGCCAGCAGTCTTCCTAGCAGCAGCACTTCTTGCAGCCACACTTCTGCTGGCAGCAGCACTTCTGCTGGCAACAGCCCTTCCCACAGCCACAGCCACAGGAGCTGCAGCAGGTGCGGCGGCAGCAGCAGCACACAGGGGTGCAGCAGCCACAGCAGCCACAGCCACAGCAGCCACAGCCACAGCAGCCACCACAGCCACCACAGCCACAGCCACCACAGCCACAGCCACCACAGCCACCACAGCCACAGCCGCCACAGCCACAGCCGCCACAGCCACAGCCGCCACAGCCACAGCCGCAGCCACCACAACCTCCACAGCCACAGCAACCCATGGTGTCAGTAGAGAGGATTCAGGTGTAGTGAGGAGAGAGACTCAGGAGAGGAGAGGGAGATGTGATGCCCCTTCTGCTGGGGGAGCCCCTTATGTACCAATGCTGAGGAGTCCAGCAGGGAGCATGTGACCCCACTTCCTTATTGTCACTGGACTTCCTGTACATGTGAGAATCTCACCAGTATTATTTACCTCTCTTCTCAGACATCCTTGACTTCTGCATATTTCATTTCTGTTTACTCTTCCTGAAACTACACTCCAGTATGAGTCAAAAGGGCCTAACATTTCTGGGAAGAATTCTGGGGGTGCTCCAGGGACCTGAGAAGGCCATCCAGGTAATGGGTAGCCTTTTATTTTCCCGCTCAGTGCTCAAAGCATGTTCTTCTGTGAGCTGTGGACCAGGCTTACAGACACAGACGTCCTCAGGAAACCAACCCCTGGGCAGGTGATGTGTGGACTTCTCACCCACAAGTCAGGGTGAGGCATAGACCTTGCCTTCAGAGAGCTTGCCACTGGAGTGGGAAAGAGAAAACAAGAACAGATTCAAGGGTCACTCACAAGTGCCATCACCATTGTCTTCTTCCCGAGCATTGGAATCAGCTGGGACAGCCATCAATGACATGACCTCTGCATATGAAGCATTAGTGTGTGATTTACCTATGGGGCACTCAGGTTTAATGACATGTTAAATGTAGGACTCTACCTTTCTAACCATCCATATTAGAGTGATGTAACTTTTGCTGTCTTCCACATTGAATCAGGAATTAACCTTTGTCTTTAATTGTGGACTAGAAATTCACCTGTGTAAAACACATTGATGCTAACTAGCCTGACCCGGACTTCCAGAAGAGTGGCTATATGGTCTTTTTCTAAGCAGCAGGATTATTATTGTAGCACACCAGGGCATGGAGAAGAGCTTAGGGGAGCAACTTACATCAGGGTGCAATTGAATTTACTTGGGAGGATCAGAATATGGCTTGGGTCATAGTGAGGCTCATGGGCTGTTCATCAACCAAGAGGCAATGAAAAAGGCTCCTCTTCATACAAATATACAGGAGCATTTCTCAACATGTGGAAGTTCTAGAAAGTTCTCTTTGGTGAGGTGAAAAGTCAAATGATGTAGAAGACACGAGAACTTTTAAAACATGCTGTGTTCCATGTAGACAGACCTAGTTGATATTTCCCTGTGAGAGTTCTTGTTAAAGCAGGGAGATTTCAAATGGATGATGGAAAAAAAGCATTGAGGAGGAACAGGAAATGGCTGCCAGTGACTGGATTGTCACTCAAGATCGCAAAGATGCAGTGTGCTGCTGAGAAAATGAATGTCCCTCCTCTACATCAGCATCTCCTGACTTGCTTCTAACACGGCTGCACAAAGGAGAAGTCACTGCTAGTAAGTGTGCTATGTCATGTGAAGAGCATGGGATGTAAACAAAGGAGAACCTTGGATGACCCTGCTGTGAAAACAGCAGCTGTTCCACAAGGAAGTGACCTCAGGTCATGTGGCCTCCATTCTTCCCTTTCCCCTTTCCCAAGATGGTACTTAAGGGGCTCCCTCAGCAGAAGGAGGC
>CABHPQ010169068.1:12879-26841 GCA_902168405.1 Peromyscus aztecus | reverse complement strand
CAAAGGCTGATAACTGAAAAGTGTGACCGAACTAAGTGTACATGTAAAACATGCCTCTAGAACTGTGGTTCTCAACCTGTGGGTCCCAACCCCTTTGGGGGGTTGAATGACTCTTTCATAGGAGTCACCTAAGACCATTAGAAAACACACATTATGATTCACACCAGTAGCAAAATTACAGTCACGAAGTAGCGACGAAAATAATTTTATGGCTGGGATCACCACAACGTGAGGAACTGTATTAAAAGGTCACAGCATTAGGAAGGTTGGGAACCACTGCTCTAGAAAAATCAAGCTGATTATTACCAAAAGCAGTAATGATGCTAACGAAGCCTGGAGCATGTAATAAATAAAAGCATTGCCCTGATGTGGATTAACTAGCTGTTCATTCTCTACACCTTAACTCAAGTGATTGCACCTAATCTGCTTTCAATTCTCTGCTAACAAAGGCCACATCCTCCATCCCCTTTACACTTTCTGCAATAAACCACACAGAAGGAATTCCAAAGCACTGAATTACACTATTCCATGAATCAAGGTTTCCATGCTGTCTTCTTGTGTCACAACCACAGCCAGTGAAGGCGACAGCAGGTGTGTGGCCATCTTTTCCAAGAAGTGGAAATGAAAAGTCTCTGGGTCATACGTTTGCAGCATGACCCAGGCACCTAAGCACATGTCCTGGAGCTCCAGTTTAGTGGTTTTCATTATACCGGGTCTCACCCCAGCTGACAGGTAGCCTCATTTTTCTAGTGCCCAAGGACAAGTTGTTCTAAAGGCATCAGAGGGCACCAGGAAGCAGAAGCCAGCTAGAAGCAAACGCAGTGCTGCTATATCCCAAGCTGTGGCCATAGACTGGGTCTGGAGAGCAAAGCAGTCCTTTGCAAGGGGCTGCTTGTCTGGGCCATAGGATTCCATTTGTTGTCTAACGGTAAGAACCTTCTTCTAGGAAAACGGAAACCGATAAAAGCACAGTAGCTGTCTTTGAAGTGGAGATGCAGGAACTGAAGAGTTCCTCCCTTACTGCTCTGGGTTCCCACCTCCTGCACCAGATCTTTTCAGGTCAACTCAGGGAACTGCTGAGCTCTGCAGGAAAACCCAGCATCTATCTTTTGTGGAGGAGACCTGGAAACCAGCAGGTTAGTAGGCAAAACAGATTCCCGTTGGACCCTTGTCTTTGAGGGACACTTCACTTTCTAACTCCAGATAGGGGTTAAATGGAGAATAAGAGATAAATACTTCGTTTTAAAATTTATAAGAGAATTTATAGAATGGACATGCTGTTATAAAAGGGGCATATAGGTTGGCTTTTTCTTCCTGTATTTCAAAATATTAGAATACAACTCACATGAAATGTGCATATTTTGAGCACTCAGTTCTGAGTTTTGACAGTTTCATACATTTGAGTGGATAATCATCACTCAAAGCAAAAAACACAGACCCATCACCCCACAGAGCTATTTTTGACCTCTTCCAATCAGTTCTGCCCTCCTTGCACAAGGAAGCACGTTCAGATTTCTGTCAGGTCCGGTTCTGGGTATTCTTGGATTTGCTATGACTGAAGTCATAGAGTATAGACTTTTCTGTCTGGCCTTGTGTTCAGCATGCTGCATTATGGACAACAGTGTTATGTCAGTTCTTCATTCCTTGATGTGAATGAATGGGGTCCACTGTCCAGATGGTTCACAACTTACTCATCCCCCCTGCTGCTGACCAGTGTGTGGTTATTAGTAATAAGGCAGATGTGAGAATTCTCACGGCCCTCTTTCTGTGGGCATAGCTTTTGACTGCTTTTGAGTGGAACAGGTTCATGTTCCTAAGCAACTGGCAGAGGTCTTCTGGGGGATTATAGCCTTTGATGGCCCCAGTAACAATGCATGGAAGTTCCAGTTGCTCTGCACCCTTACCATCTTCGGTCACTGCTGTCTGTTTAATTTTAATGATATTACTGCATGGGAAGTGATAGTTCATTGCCGTTTGAAAATGGATCTACTTCACGGCTATAGATGTAGATAACGTTTTTATATGCTTTGCTGACCATTTGCATAGCAACCTTTATAAAGTGTTTTTTTGCTGTCAGTGTTTGGTTTTTGAGACAGAATGTGGCTGTGTAGCCAAGGATGGCCTTACATGCAAAATCATCCACCTCAGACCAAGTGCCAGGATTAAAGGAGTGTGAACACCACGTCCAGCTGACAGATTGTCTTCTGATTATATATTTGTAAGTCTTCTTAAGATGTTTGGATATAAATTCTTCATGAGATAATGTACTGAAATAGTCAAAACCATAATTTCAGGTCTCATCCTTGCCTGGAAATATAGGAAACTAGAGTAAAACTGAAACCATGGCATAGAAGGAGGGGCTGGGCCTGCTTTTATTCCAGCTTTAGCTCATGCTTTGTTTCTATACAAGTGACCCTACAGAGAACATTCCAGATGGGTCCTAAGGCCAGGAATCTCTGTACAAGCTGGTGGTGGGGTCAGGAGACCGCTTCAGGTTGGAGGTAGCAGCTCAGAGGTCCAGCCCCGTGGGACTAAAGCAAAGGTAAAGACTGTCTAGTCACCTGTGTTCAGATTTACTCTCTGCCTCCTCTCCTCCCCCCTCCCCCCTTGCCTATCGACAAAGGTAGGCTGAAGCTGATGTCCACAGTGTGGCCTGAAGGGGGAGGTCTGCCAGAGCCTGCCTTTGAACATCTGACTCCCGAGGCTCTTGCTCTGCCCCACTGCTCTTCAACTGGCAGCTGATTCTTTTCTTTTCCTATCTTCCTGAGACACAGTCAGCCAGAGCCCCCAGTGAGTCTGACCTGTACGCACTCAACATTTCCTGGGGATGAAATTAGTGTCTTTCCTGAGTATTTTATGTCCTCAAGGAACATCCTTTTATTGGGTTCCTTTCCATTTTTTTCTGGGGTCCAAGGTTGGCATCCAACAGGGGCTCATTTTGCTCTTCTGCTTCTAACTTGCACCTTACCTTACTGCTAATGAGCAAAGCCGGCTTTCCAGCTGTACCTTATGCTCTTCTGTGGAGAATCACAAGTCCTGATCACTCTTCAGAATACACCCTCCACCTCAAGAGCTTCACAATCTGCCAGGCCCAGAGGCTCACCCCAAAACATGGGGGGGGGGGTGGAGGTGGAAGTGGGGGTGCATCTGCTCCCACAGAGACAAGACTGTGAGATGTAGAGCCTGCACTGGAAATGAACTTGGTGATTTAACTGTATTTGGAGAGGATTTGGTCAAGCTTGACGCAGAGCCTGAACCAAACAGAAAAAAGACAGAAGGCTCCCAGGTGCATTCAGCTTTCAGATGGCCTACTTGGTTCTTTTCTTCCACTCAATTAGCTCCCAGACTGCTCAGGGACCCCAGTGGCTCTGGGGCCTCTGTCTTCCTCACTATCTTGATTCAGAGTTTTAGAATATGATGACTAAATCCAGTGTGGGGCTGAAGAATGAGGCCTTTCTCAAGGGACCCAAAGAATGATGACCTCTTTGAGAGAGATATTTTGGAAAGAATATTGTTCTAACAATGATCTGTTCTAGCAATACCAAGGAGAGAATGAGATAAATAGCTAAAACTTCATTTTTTTTTAGAGAAGATAAAAAGTGAGAAAAGAAGCCCAAGACTTTGTGACCAGAACAGATTCACTAAAATCAATATTGTGCTGCTAAGCAACTGATGGACAGAAGTTGTAGCCATCTTGGGCTCTGTTCTCAGACAGCTCCTCCCATTCCTGGTCTTCCTAGGTATTTAGGTTTGGAGAACTTGTTAGCCCTCTTCCCCAAGTATTTTATTCTGTACCTGTCTAAATAAAAATTTATCTTCTTCTTTTTCCTCCTCCCTTTCTTTACTCCTTTTCTTAAAAAAAAAAATCATAAATCAATGTGGTGGTTTAAATGAGAATGGCCCCCGACAGGTTCATATATTTGAATGCTTGGTTGTCAATTTGTGGCACTGTTTGGGAAGGATTGGGAGGTGTGGCCTTGTTGAAGGAGGCGCATCACTGGGGGTCAGCTTTGAGGCTTCCAAAAGCCTTCCAGGCCATTCTCAGTTCTCTCTCTCTGTCTCCTGCTTGTGAATCAGGACACAAGTTCTCAGCTACTGCTCTCGTGCCAAAGCCTGCCTCCCTGCCTGCCACTGTGCGCCCCACTCTGATGGTCATGGACTCACCCTCTGAAGCTATATTATATTACTCTTTCTTCTACAAGTTGCCTTGGTCATGGTGTCTTAGCACAGCAATAGAAAAGTAACCAAGAAAATCAGGGTTTTGTTTTGTTGTTTTGTTTTTAACTTGACCTTTTAAAATCAATATGATCTTTGACTGGGTCAATAAACTGTGGCCTTGTGTAAATACTAGGCCGGATTTGCCACTGTAAAACGGCACACTTATCTTTTTAAAGTAGGGTATTTTGTAGGCCAATGGAAAATACTTAGTTTTCAATTTTCACATCTTTAAGAAGTGTCAAGTCTTTCTCTCAAGGTATTCTTCCAACATATATTGGTCACTCATCCTGTACCTGGCAGAGCTTGAGGGCTGGGCATTCTTTTATCCTGGGCAAGCCACATTCTTAGCTGTACAGTTTGTGTCTGTCCTGTATTACTGCCTTCTTTTCCAGGACACAAAGGCACACAGCACTGAACCTTGATGAGATTATCTGAGCTCCAGACCTGCCAATTCCAGAAGGGCCTGAAAGCATCCATCAGGGATCTCTGATAATCTACCGAAAATGGTGGCTTTCCAGAAGCTGTATGAATGAATGAATACTAATGAGGTTTTAAAATTTTTTTATTTTCATTTATTCTTTTAAAGGAAGATGTTAGGAGAACCTCCCGATGATTCTGATATGAGCTTAACAAAAGCTTTAGAAGCAACTATTAAATAAATGTTTTGAAGGAGGCAGACCTACTTCACTGTATTCATTATTTGACTCCTTCTCAAAAGTATGCTTAGAATATGCTACTAAGAAGAAAAATTGAAAAGAGTTCCTCCAATAGATATTATTTTGTTTTTTTTGGGGGGGGGGTAGTCAGTATTCAATTCTTTGTAGTCTCACAGTGTAACAAAGTAAGAAAAGGTGATGAAGCTGGACAAGGCAATGAGGTACTTAGATGGTCACAGCCCACTGTGGCTGTGGAGGCTTACAGCTGTGTCCCTGGAATGGCGTGCCCACTGAAACCCCCAAGTCCTGATGACTGAGGCTAATGTTTCAAAAATCTACAACCTTGACAGTGACACTCAGATTAAAGTCTATCTATTTTTGTAAGTTGTAGGGCTCTGCAAACAAGGAAAAAAAAAAGCAAAGAAAGAAGGAAAAGAAAGGGAGGGAAGCTATCATTTGAGTTAGAAAAAAAAAGGCCTGTATATTAAAAGCACGTACCTCAAGGGAGAGAAATAGCAACACAAAGCTAGATAAGTCAGGGCACAAAGTCACTAGACAGGACACATACTCATTATGGGCAAGTGAACAGGGCATGGCTGGAGTCCATGGATAGAGTCCCTTTATCAGAGGGCAGTGAAGAGCAGGGACCCCAGAGGCCAGGCCTTTCTAGAATGGACTTGGAATGTGCCTCACACAGAAGAGAAATCTATGGGTTTTCAGACACAGGAGAGATCCAGGATGGATATATTCAAATGTTTTTCAAGAATTTGAAATGAAAGTTTTTTTTTTCTTTCTATCTTCTCATTTTCTAGTTTTCCCAGGAGACAGTGAAGGATAAAAGTAAAAGAGGTCAGAGATTTTGATTCCTTAAAATAATGAAATCCTGTTTTGTCTTCCTGCTCCTCAACCCTCTTTTTTTGGCTCTGGAGATATTCTAGCTGAGATTGGAAGACATCCTCCAGGGATGCCAAATTCTGGCCACTAACCAGTCTTCTCTTTGGGTGTAATCTCAATAAAAACAAATCTTTGGTTGCAGCCCAGCTGGGTCAGGTGTTATCTATTCTGTGTCCCACACCCTGTGCCTCCCTGTCACAGAATTAGCATGCTGATGATTCTGCCCATGCATTTCTCCCAACCTGCCTCCTAAATGTTCCAATAAATGTTCACTGAGCTGAATTTACATACAGGAGAACAGCCAAGAGAGCAATCGCTCTCTAACCTAAGACACTAACGTCTACAAGTACAGTCAGCCGAGCAGTCAAGGTTACCAGTAAGGTACAACCAGCTTTCCCTTCTCCAGGAAGAAGCTTCCTCTGGTAATGAAAAGCCTTCCCAGGTTCTGCCTGGTCCCCACTCATCCTCATACAAATCTGAGAAGTTAGAGTTGACTGTTCTGGTCCTTACTAGGGTTAATATTTCACATAACTTTCAAGTGCATTAAGCAAACTTTGCAATTATAGACTGAGAGGTATTTTTAAAGACTCTATCTGTGGTCCATACTTTCATAAATTTACGTATTCAGAGTCTATTTTCTTGGTGTCATTTTGAGTGCCCTACCAATGTGCACATGCTCGCTGCCTCAAGGAACGCCACAGGTTAGTCTGATTAGAGGACAAGTCTCCCTCTATAAATATGCATCTATACACATTATCTGCACACATATTTTATCAGGCCAGTGAGAACTCTGTGACATTTCCCCACAGCCTCACTAGCAGATGGGTGTACATCTCGCTCTGATCATGAGGCAGATGGCTTTGTGTGGAACAGAGCAGGAGAGGGCTCCTTAGAGAAAGCAGCAGCCACAGTCAACCCCGAGAGGCTGCCCTTGGTTCAACTGTTCATTGTTGTCAGAGTACTTCAAGTTATTGCTCTTTTCATGTCCCCATTAAATGGATTTATTGATTATTTAGTTTACACTAAACCAACCCTGCATGAAGACACATGGATTAGCAGATTTCCTGCAAAGAAAACACTGTTTGGAGATAATCCAAATCACGAAAGCAAAAGAGCTCTGAACTTTTGGTCAGCTACATTATGGGCTAAAGAGACAATGGTAATCAAATCCAATCTGTTAAACAAGCAAAAAATAATTGGAAACTATCAGAAGACGATTTGAAATATGAAATCACAGTACTTCATGAAAAAGTTAAGTGTCAAAATCCAAAGGTACTACGGAATTTTGGGATTACTAGCCAATTACAAAACATTTTTATAATTAAAAACTAGTGTGTGTGTGTGTGTGTGTGTGTGTGTGTGTGTGTTTAAGGGGCTATACCTTCAAAAATATTTTATTGAAATTGTGAATGATCAAAAAAATTGAGACCACTGGCTTATTCCTACTTCTAAATGTATTTATTTCTGATTATTCTAGTTGTAGAAAACTTAGAAATGCAAGAAAACATCTAAGATAAAATAATTACCCAAGTCCTTGCCACCATGAAATATACATTATTAGTCTTTGTCTTCGGCTCTCGTCTGTCATGATGAATTCATATGAATGCCTTTCACTGAGGGAGGCTGAGCCTATAGGACTTTAGGACATCATGTTGCACCCTGGGCCTCAGTCTACCATCCAAGACAAGAAGCCCAAGAAGGCATGTTAGGAATGCAGCCACATCCTGGTACTGAGCCTAGCAAATCTGGGATTAGTTTTGCTTCCATGGTGGGCACATTGTGATCTCATTTCAGGTGATAATGTGAAAGCCACACATGCCATCATTACTGAGCAGAAAGAGACAGGGCAGTGATTTGTGCTCTCTCAATGTTTAAGTTAATTAGCGCATCTCAGCCATCAGTGATATGGCTGAGGAGCCATCCTTAGATCCCCTAGATGTCAGGGTAATGGGCCTGCTCCACTTTCGGGAATCCCTAGAAACGTGGACTGTGTCCACCAAAGGCCTTCTTTAGGAACAAAACCAGAGCGGCACTGTCCTGGTTTATGTCAGCTCTGACGTGGCTCTTTTCACAGAAACCACCCTCAGTTTCACACTCCGAAGTTTCTCTAGGAGTGTGTTCTTCATCCCCACACTGAGGCACAGTTGGCATTTGAAACAATCTCATCACCCTTAAAAATAACTTCTGACAACCTGACTCGAGGCAGAACTTCCCATAGGTCTGGCAGGATTTCCATGTCTATCTAGGATTAGATGAAGCACCACCGTCCAGCTTTCTACCTCCTCCTGGGTAGCGACAAGACCCTCTGAAACCTGACATCATATTCCATATCAACAGATGCAAAACCAAAGCACTATTTTTATCTCCTTCATTTTATCAGTCCCTCACACTATATTCCCACCGCATACCAAGCGTTCCAAGGTACTGTCCGGTACTAGGAGAGGGGATCTTGTATGTAGAATAGCTAAAGAATACAGATTCTGTAAATTAAATAAAAACTCCTCTACCAACATTTAAGTAGATCCTAACTTCCTAACTTTCATGTATTTCTTTAAAGGGCCAGTCTCTGCATATGCCTTGGACTGTCTTTCCTCCTGGAGCTCCTGACTTCATGGCTGCCGTGGGACTTCCCCTAATGCCTGGCCTGTGTGCATCAGCTATGGCGGCTGCCTAACTTTAAAACCTCCACTCATGGAACCACGGAGCTCCGTGACTCTCCTTTAAGTATCCTACATCCAACTGTGCAGTCTTTTAGGAACCAAGCAAGTATGTAATGAACAGTGACAAAAGCTATCCAATGAAGTGATCTACAGACAGGAAGTGAGCAGAAGGGCCCTGCTTAGCAGTCAGGAGGAAGAAAAGAGATACTCGTGGAATGCGAATTCTGTGAGTTCTGAAGTTGCGTCTAATACATGATCCCTCTGATTTCTTCATGCTATCCCCCTGCAGCTGCAGCAGTGGCCTTGGCCAGGAGATGTTTACCTTGGTACATTCATCATGCCCCCTCTCCTCCCTTCCCAAGTCTTCTCTCCCGCTTCCCCATACCTCAATGGTGTACTGCTCAAAGATGCGCAGCTGCAGGAAGATATCCAGCTTGATCTTCCGCTCATGGAACAACTCTTCCATCTGCACCTGAGCATCGTCCAGCTGCTGTAGGACAGATTCGATATGGCTGATGGAGCTAGTGTGCGGCGTCTTGTTGTTGGAGACAGCTGAGTCCCTGTGGCAGGGCAGGGAAGAAGAGAGGGAGGCCCTTGCTGTGTTAAACGTGATGGAGGAGCAGGGTGGTTTTCCTCACCTGGGCAGAGGGGATGCAAATCAGGTTAGTCTTCTAACAAACTCTCAAACTACCGCTGTGACCAGACACTACCTTCTTAGTAGGAGAACCAGAGATGAATGAATTCACCCTCGTTGCTATTCATACCTTCATTTCCAAGACTTGCTGCTCTCCTATCCTCAAAGGGATAGGAGGAAATAAGCTAAGAGACAGGTCATAAAATATCAGAGAAATAGCATGGTTCCATACACATGTGTAGGCTAAGAAACAGCTTTAAAACACACACACACACACACACACACACACACACACACACACACACACACCACATAAAGGTAGACAAAGGAATTTGAAAAGCAAAACCCCAAACCTTCCTATTTCTACCTCACAGGACCGTTAAAATAAAATGACATCATGGATACCGAAATTACCCGCCTCCTTCACAACGCTGTGCTTACACTGTGGGCTGGTGTTCTGAAACAGACTTCAAGCTATAGTTAGGAAAGCATAGGATCTGGAGTCTGTAAACATGCTTTAGGTTCCTTCTCTATTTCCTCGTTATATATCCTTATCTAGGCTGGTGGCCCTGGGAAATCATCATCCTGAGCCCCAGCTACCTCTTTCGTCAAATGGACTTCATCTCTCCCTCTTCACCCCACGTTTTCGCTGTGAAGTAGGCAGTTGTGTGAACTGTGGCCAGGAACATGCTAGGAGTCGTGATTAACCTTGAAAGGGCACAAGGAAGTGTCAAGGGTTTCCTAGGGCATAGCCAGCCTGGGAGGTAAGGCTGGATCACACGGGCTGGGGACACTAGACAAGGGTTTCAGAGAGGATGGATTTTGATTGGGCAGAAGGGAGGGGACTGTTCCCTGAGCAGTCCCTATAAAAGAAGTAGAGTTGTTAAGAAACACATTGCAGCGCGGAACCAAGTTACAAAGAGATGGACTTGTTTAGGGAAATGACTTCGGAGGCGGCGAGACCACCAAAGAGATACTTACAGGAAAGCTACGGAGCTTACGGAACTTAAATTCTGTAGAACCCGGAAAAAGGCATTGCTTTAAAACGTGAAATAAACCTAGGTACTGGTTACCTTGGGACGCCTTGGTTTCTTATGCAACTTAGGAGGTCGATGGGTGAAGGAGAAAGCCTCCATGTAAAATTCTCTCCTTAGCAGGTCCTGAAGACCAGGTACTTTTAGCTTGGGCTTGTCTCGGAAGCGACAGGGCCTGAGCACACACTATCTGTTCCAGAAGATAATAAGGGCTCTTATTATGTCAAGCAGCTCTTCGTGTGCCACTCAGAGAGCTCCTCGCCCTACCCCCTGCTCTTGGTGCACGAGAGCAGGAAATGGGCACAGTTTCTGTCTCCACTATTGTATAACTACTCCAATCATTAAAAAAAAAAAAAGTTCATTATGTGTTTGCTGAATGTTTTGCTATTGGGAGGATCCGGCTGTTCTCTCAGATCACTCCCTCATAACGGCGTCCCGAAGAAAGATAATGATTTCTACCCTGCTGTACAGCAACTGTGCAGTGTCACACTAGGAATCACAGAGATGATCTGCAGCTGCCTCAGAATTCTAAGGAAGCGTGTCAGAAGCACCGAAGACACGGAGAAGGCGTGTTCCCAAGATACGATGACAGACCTTGCCTGCGTCCTCTAAGCTCCACTCACTCCCTACTCTTTGAAAGTCTCTGAAGTCAGGGAGGGAAGTACAGGCGAGTCAGGCCAGGGGACAAATGGATGTTACTAGGCTAGGCTAGAGTTAGGCCAGTGAATAAATGTGGATGTCACTGATGGCCTTGGACACGTACATATGGTAATTGCTAGAAATCCATCCACTTAAACATTGTGGAGCCGTTACCACTCACATCATGGCCTCTACCACCCCTGAGCATCCTTAAGCCCTTGGGCTCTGAGCAAGACTAGCAGTTGTGAGGAGCATGTGGTTTCTGCAGGCCCAGCCAGCCAGCTTGTAGTAAGCATTTCAAAGGGAAGACAAAACCATCACAAAATCCTACCGCTGACAGAGAGTCTAGAGTACATGCCTTGATTATACAAACAAGGCAGCTGAGGCTCAGCAATCTCAGCGGCTGCCCACTAGTTAGACTTTTTCGTTAGATGCCGATGCAGTAGAGTTTTCTAGGTAGGCAGACAAAACTGCCATGCGTTATATATTCATGAAGATGAATTGGGGGAAAAGGCAAACAGGCTGTCTTGTTAGTATGCAATACGAAAACTTAGTACATCTCATGTGCATGTTTAGAATAGAAATGATTAATTTCCAACAAGGAAAAAAAAAAACCATGCCAGGGCCTCCTAAAGGTAATTTTTCATTGTTTATTTAATTGGACAATCGGTATGGGGGAAAAGCTTTCTCCAGTTGAAGTAATACTCTCAGGCCCCAGGGCTGGCCTGGGATTTGTTGATGAGATTATTTCTGTCTATAGCTGGCAGAGGTCCCAGCACTTGGTGATTCGGGGGCAGGAACAAGTCCCTGAGGCCAGGCATCATTAGCACCATCAAATCCTATTTATGCAGCACCTGGGCATGGGGCTGGTTGCTGAGGGCTCGCCTGAGGCTTAGTGACACTTTATCTGAGGAGTCAGTGCCCTTGACAGGGACAGGAACTAGACATTGATGCCAACAGAAAACAATCAATGGTGTGGGCAATGCTAAACACGCACACGGCTTTCAACAGGGTTTTCCTGTTTTACTCATTTGTATGTGCTAAGGCTGACAACGGAGGAGTTTCATTATCTAGACAGTAAGGGACTGGGGAAAGGTCATAGTGGGTAACCTTCCTTGCATCCTCGGGGGCCCAAGCAAAACAATGGGTCTACAGAATTCAGAGTTCGGCCCAGATCAAAGGCTGCATGTGAGAAGCGCAGAGGAAGCCCTAAGTGTAGGAAGGCCCAAGTGGATGTGTGTTGTTGGCGGTATCAAAGCCTCCCCCCACCCTACAAGGTAAGGCTCAAAGGGATGGCATCTTCTGGTCTCTGCGGATGGTGAAAAGATATGCAGAAAATGCCCACTGTAAATTTCTCCCCTTGGATTTTCATGGCCTGAGGACTGCTCCTCTACAGCGGCTGCTCCTACTGAGATTAGCTAAACCTGTCTCTTTGATTGAGCTGGACACCATAAACCCTCCTTCCTTGTTCAGCTGTCTGGAAGAACTGCACTTCTATGTCCGACTGTATAAAATAAACACATGGAGCGTCCACGGCTGCTGCTGAGACGTCTCCATCAGAGGGCCCAGTTCACTGGATCCCAGCTTTTCTGTCTGTGGAGTTTTCTTTTCTTCCTTCCCCCACGGCCCCAGTCAGATCTATCTCTGGAGCTGTGCTGGCTGCAGCAGCTGGATAACACTATATTTAATACTGTCTATTTATCTGCATGGCCAAATATGTCATTATTCTTAATGAAAATGTCCTTTTTTAGTGACTGCAGAATATTATCCTGAATGATAACTAACGCTCTGACGCATTGGCGCTTTCCTCAAATACTTTGGTCTAAACTCAAGCTGGATGTGGTACAGGCATTTGTACGTCTCACAGACAAAGCAATGGAAACTCACACAAGACCACAAAGCAGGCTGGGGCTGAGTCAAGACAGGGACAGGACTTATCTTGAATCTAGCCCGAGGCACTTCCCACTGGAAATCACTGCCCATGCTGACCTGGCCTCGGTGGGCTCCCCCAGGGAGGGAGGCGCTGACCTGAGCTGCTGTATAAGGTCTTCGCCTTCCTTGATGACATTGAGAGTGGCATCCAGGGTGGCGGTCTGCTGCTGCTGGAACTGCTTGATCAGTTCCTGGACCGCATCCACGGAGTCCGCACAGACATCCTCCAGCATCTCCTTCTGCAAGTCTTCCATCCATGTCCACAACTGTGGGAGAGAGGGCAGAGACTCTACTCAGGGCTGGAGAGAGAGACCAGCACTGGGGCAAGGGAGTCACATCCCGGGCCAGGAGCCACTGTCATCACCAGCACATCCATAGGCTGGTGCATGTTTCCACACTGATATTCATTGCCCATCTATGAGTGTTGACACTGCCTAAGGATGGGAAAAGCAAATATTTCAGTGAAACCTGCAGGCCTCCTTGAGCAAATCGATGACTCATCTTTGAGAGACCAGGATGAATAGGAGACTGGAGTAGACAAATATTTTACCTTTTGGAAACGAGAAAGTGAATGGTTCTGCGCACTTCTTCCAGATGGCTAGAGATTGCTTCCTGGAAATTGATCATGATATTGTATAGAAATCGATCATACTGCAAATGTGCAAAGACATGCCACCCAATAAGAGACAAGTGAAGATACAGTGTAGCCTAGGCCACACTAAACTCCTCTGTTCTTTTTGACATTGCTAGATTGTTTAGAAAGTTGATAGTAGAGGGGCAGCTTTTCCAGACTTCAGTGAGAGCATAAGACATTTCCACTTTATAGTCAGGATGGTGAAATGGAGCCAAGATGGTATTAGCTGTCAGACAACTTTAAAGAAGCTAAATCTGGGGTTTTGAATAGATGAGCACTGGAAGCAGTGAAGGATTGGATGAATTACTGAAAACCTACTCACTGAGTGCTCATTCAGCTTGTGAAATGGATGTTTCAGCCATTTTTAGACCTCTGGATCTAACGGAGCGGTATCATGGCACATTGCTCCCTACTTGAATACATGGCCTCTGCTCTCTCCATTCTTTCTCTGTTTATAACACACATGGTTATAAACTAAAATCACCATGCACAAAAGGATGGGACTAATTTGAGAATCTCTAGAACTTTGGTAGGATAGAGTAAGTAGTTAAGGGCCCTCCAGTGATGAACATAGCTTAGCCTTAGTAGTGTCACCAGTGAACCTGGGAATGGTTGGCCGCAGCTGCTGTCTTTCATGAATATCAGGGCAGCCTAAGAAAAG